>WOVY01003965.1:0-218446 GCA_013436015.1 Rhipicephalus annulatus | reverse complement strand
AGCGGCAGGTTGCGACAAAAGTAAATTCGCTCGCGTTACGCACAGAAGCTAACTAGAATGCCGCTCCACAATTACGCACGCAGCTTGAGCGGGAAAAATCGCTACAGATGGTAGCCTCGCTTCTTAAGGAGGCATTCTGCTAATTTGATTATACATGAGTTTTCTAAATGATTGGAAGAGACTTACCTAAATTTCAATCGTCAATGCAGATATCAGGTAATAACTTCATCACCCTGCTGTGGTTCCAATAATACATTTAATACATCCGGATGTTACTTCCTAGAGTTTCAAAAGCTCTAACAGGTATGCTGGAAAAATGGCAAAATTTGACGTTACATGAAAACAAAGTGTCAGCAGCTGAAAGTGGAAGAAACATGTTCGTGTTCAAAGAGAAAATGACTCATTTCTGCTCATAGTAATATTGTTTATTATATGCAGCATAACAGTCAGCATAAAAGTGCATGTGTCTCAGCGTCTGGAAGTTGCTGTAGTAACTTTTCTGGAAATGCACTTTATGCTTTGGCACGAATTGCTGCTTCAAGCATGCGGAACACATATGTGCACAATTTCGTACAGACAGAGAAAGAACAGATTGACAAGATTGGCAGCCTTCTCACAAATGGTAGGATGCAGATCATTTCACTTGACAACGATAAATAAAAAAAGCAGTTCATTTACAAAGAAATACTGTTGAAACAAAAGTGCATAAGGACACTTCATTTTTAACAGTTTCAATTTTTCGCTTTGCCTTTGTTGCAGGCAACTTGTCATTTGATTGTTTTTGCCTTTGTGGCAGACATCTTGTCGTTAGCGCGTTTTGCACAAGTTGTTTAGGAGGGTGTTTGCTGCTGCACTTAAAATGTAATGCATGACCTGTTGAGGAGCATGCCCATCAACACAAACATCCAGGTCATCATTATCACTGAGGATGTCATACACAAGGGCCACTAACACTTCTTTCTGTTTAGGAAGCAAAGAACTGAGTTGCAAAGCGTGGACTCCTAAGCTTATCGAGCACTATTTCCATGGTAAGCACAGCATTTATAACAAGTTCACGTGGGAACTTCAGCCCACCCCTTGTCATGCTCATAATGAGGACATTTTTAGCAGTGTCTATCTCTGCAACATCCATTACTAGGTTTTCTTTGCATGATTGGCACAACAGTTTCTTTAGAGCTGCGTGAGCACAGTAACCTGCAACATATGTCACAGCGGGCAGCCTTGTCACTTTGTTCTCAATATCACTGTCATTAACTGTGATGTCAAACTGGCTTAGCAGTGAGCTGGCACTAATGACAGGAATATCGCACACCATGTCAACGTCTGGCAGCTCGCAGCACTTTCTGTAACCGCAGCTTTGTCTCAGACTCATATATCTGTCTAATTGACACATGATAGTGGCCCCAGACAAACTGACGGTAACGACCAAAGCGATCCTCGAGACAATTCTGTTTGAAACTTGCCTAGCAAAACATATTGCATACCAAGCTCTTTGAAGGCAGTAAATAGTAATCTCGTGGAGCGCGTGAGTTGTATGACAGAAAGCTGAGTGCGTTTCCCTCGTCAAATGTCCTGCATCGTGCTTCAAACTTTCCCAGTAGTCTAGCCACTGCATTGTTTTCTCCAAATGCTGTAACTGGAGGCAAGATGTTGAGGTTATAGGCTTTTTGCAGGTCATCTGAAAGCCTCTGGCCCTTTCGTGGTGTCTTTACATTAACAATATTCCCACCATGTTAGCAGCGGGTTTATGTACAAAGCTGTACTGTCAGCGTGCTGAAGGTTGCTATTGTGAAGTGCTGCACAGTTGATGAATTAAAGATTCTCAATGCCAACTTTACATCTTGTCTCTCCATGTTAGAAGGATTTAATGCCTTTAATGACAATGTCGGAGCCATCTTCAAGAGCTCACTTTGTTCAGACTCATGCAGCTCACATAAAGTCTTGAACGATGCGGTTAAAATCTTGGGTTTGGCTTCTGTACTCTTTGGATCTGGGAAATACATGCCACCTTCCTGCATTGCGCTGATTTAACCAGTTATTCTGATACATTTCAATAAGTGGACAGGGTCCACGACAAAAAACAAAGGTCGCGATTGGTCAGCTGGATGTTTATAAACTATCTGTAGTCTTGGAGGGCTTGAAAACAACGACATTGTTTCCTGTTGATAGAATTGTTGTCAGAGATGATAGCAATCACTTTAAACCCATTATGCTCGAGCTTTAAAACTAGCATTCGCAAAAAAATCATGCAAGCATTTTGCATCAATTGTAGCGACTGGCAAAATATGCACAACATCTTTGTGATTAGAAAGCAGACTCTGGGTCATAAAGACATATGCTGTTTTAGCCGGGCTTGCAGTGTTGGCTGCTGCACCTGTTATTGACCCAGCTTTGAAATCAAAGTATGACTGATGTGAATTTCATCCATCATTAAAGTTACTATCTTTTCATGTTCTTTCATTGTAGTAGCAACCTTTTAGCATATGACAAAAAATAAGAAGTCTTGCTGCTCCATGGCTGGGCTTATTTGTTGAGTGGTGCAGAGACGTCTTATTGTTTCAGGATGAGGCAAACTTTACCTTCATTCAGTGAACCTATAAGGAATCTGTATGCATGCGGCGAAATGGTGTAGAGGAGACTTGCAAATACTAACAGGTCTGGCGGGTAGCGCGCTGCATTATTAAGGATGAGCTGCACTTGGGATTTTATAAACTTCACAATTTCCAGGGGCCATCCATGAAGCTTATGTTGCTGATCATTGCATATGAGCTCCTCCAACAGTGCCATCACAGTCGCAAGTAGTTGACGAGCCCACTGAAAATTGTTGGAAGAATGAGGAGTGCGCAGACACTCAACATGATGAAGGATGTCACTTAGTTGCCGCAAGTCCTGTAACTGAGCAGGCACACTTACACCATCAAGCACCACTACGCGCGTTTCACCCAAAGTACACTTCCACACACATGCTGTCTTGAACTATCACCGATGAACGCACAGAGGCACCCCGATCAACAGTCAAATCCAGGAATAGAACCTTTGAGTCCATGCTGACCACAGACCAAAACGGTGAGGTGTTAAAGCTTGGCAGAGCACGAAGAAATTCTGAAAGCTTGTAACTTTGTTCTGCTTGTCTTGTTGTTGCTTTTCTTCCAGAGATTTTTCAATGGCAATGCGGAGTGATTCGTCCTCAAAACGTTTTCGTTTCTCCTCTGGTGCCTCCCGAGTACACGCATTTTGACGAGAGAGGTATTGAGGACAATTCGGGAACACACTTGGTACCCGCATCAGGCTTCAGCCGGAAGACTTTCAGTGGCACTTCAATAGTCTTCCCCGTCTTCACATCAGTGTACTTTGACGTTTTCACGTAGTCGCTGGACACGAAATGCTTCTCGCAGAGCTGAAAAGACAAAAAAAAAAAGGATTATGTGGGACCACGTTTTATACACTGTCGAAAGCGAGACGGTTCTTTTCGACTTTTGATGAAACCAAAATATGAGCACGTTTCAGGCTCCGACCATTCAGCAGGCCGATTAGGCTGGTGATCGATACGCTCAGCCGCTAAAACGCGCATTGCGTAAAAGTTTTTTAGCTTCTCCATGGTGGATGGATGCTATGAGCGTCCCCTGTGTAACGGGGGCGGGTGACATGTGCGCCACCAGGCTCATAAAAAAAATTAAGAACTTTTCATTTTTTTCCCTCTCTTTAAGTTGTCCCTCATGCCTTTTAAATCTACTTCAATTAAATCGATTATGGCAGAAACGTAATTCACAGCCCAGTCTGCCCCTTATGGGAGAAAGTCGTTATTTTTCCCTATAATTATTATTACGGTATACCTTGGACATCTTGCGACGCTTCGTGCAACCACAATTATAGACACGTTTGTTTGTTTTCGCGTGGTTTCCTTCAGGAAAAAGATATAAAGGTCAGCTCAATCGATAATAGGCGGCCGCGCGAATTTACCCGTTAGGGAAATGGAATGCAGTAGATTGCTGCAAAAAACAATGCTAAGCTTGCCTGGTTCATCTTGACCCCGCTAGATGACCACACATATTTAACATTCCACGTTTAGGGCCATGGTACCGGTATAACGCTAATGCAAAGCAGTTTGCGGAGACACTCTCTAATGACAAGCACTGTATCGAATTATAAGCCGTATCTTACCACTGTGTTCTTTGTAGGCGCAAAATCCTTTCGGGGAACCGCTCTTGTCCATGCCGCCCGCCGCACCGGGTCGTTTGGAAACACGTGCACGCGCACGTTTGGCTGTCCTGCCGTAGTTCGACCTGCAGTTCGGAGCGCTACAGCAGCCGGGCATTTCTGCACTTCGTTCACACGCACAACCACAGCGAGGAATCGGAAATATACATCTTGCAGGAGTAAACAAAGCACATGCACGCGCGCAAGCCAACCAACGACATCCGAATGCAAGCGAGAGGACGACCCCAACTGCTCCAACGAGCAACTTGGATCATTGTGGTCAGCATAGGTGAAACGAAATTCGACGGAGACGCATGGTAATGCGGCTGCTTAATAATGTTTACCAATTCGGCGTGCCATTTTTTCAGATACAGTTGGCTAATTGAAACAGAGTAGTTAAATTCTGCAACTTTGGCAATGTTTGAGCCCGAATCACTGCAAAACTAAAAAAAGAATGAGTTATTTTGGTTCTAGTCAGTCACTGCGGATGTCACTACGAGCCATCTGTAGCTGTTCTTGTCCGGACTTGTCAGCCTGCTTGTTCACGTGACGCAGACGTTGGCGAGGCTGACCACTAGGTTGGTGTTGGGCTGACTGGGCTGTCGCGCCGTCGGTCCCAGCCAACAGGTGGCGTTGCCCCAGCCATCCGAGCGATGATCTGAGCTTGGTGACGTAGGCGCTTGGGCGAGGAGGCGGCGAGGGGGCCTTAAGTCTTCTAGGTGGTGTTGGTCGACCCCGGCTGAATAGGTGGTGTTGGGTCGACTTCGTTTTTCTTGCTTTTCAAGACTTCGGCCGATGCGACGAAGGACTCTGCCGCTCTTGTCTCTCTCTCTCTTTCTTGCTTCCCTGTTGCGCCTTGTTTTTCGCGCCTTCCTCTTCTCCCTAGCCCGACTGCTCTCAACTGGTTCGCGTCGCTGGTGAGAGAGCGGGCCTCTCTTTCTCCGGAGAAGTCGAGGCTCATCTCTCTCTCTCCTCTCCTCTTGGGCCTCCAGTTTCGCTATCCGCCGCGCTGCTGACGCTTGCTCCCGCGCTTCCTTGAGCATCCGCGCGCGTATCCTGGAGCCAGTCGTCGTCACTGGCACGCGCCCTCTGCGAGTTGCGGACATTGCGGCGCTAGCGAAAAAAAAAAAAAGGCAACCCTTTTCTTTACGTTTACCGCCTCTGCCCCTCATTTTCGCGTTTATTGCGTTTCCTGACGACGTAGACTCTCCCCCCCCCCCCGACTTTACTGGCGCTGGAATGTCGAAGCAAATAGAAAAAATAAAAAGCGTCTCCGAATGAGCAACTCTCATCCGTTGACGCGACGGGCGATTTCTTTCCTTTCGAAGCGGTGCACGCTCTTTGTCTGCACCTTTGGTCAAGAGCTCACCGGCGTGTCTACGTTTGCGTGCTAAGTGATCGATTTATTCGGCACGCTTAGTGGAAGCTGAAGTCATCGCATCTGCCAGCCGATTGTTATACAGAAGTTTCGTAAGATGATCTCGTCGTTCACGGGGGCTCTCAAAAACTTGCAACTAGGCCGGATTGCTTCATCCGTCGTTATTCTTTTTATTAAAAAAACGGCGCTTTCTATGCCCACCGTGTAGTGTGTGTGTGTGTGTGTGTGTGTGTGTGTGTGTGTGTTTTAATTTTATTTAAGATTTAGTTTCTCATAAATGCGACGTATGTACCTTACGTACCTGCTGCGTGCGACGCTCTTGGGGGAAACTTAAAATATTTTCTTTTTTTTTTTTGCAAATGTGTCTTTCGGTTGGCACCAGCCGTTCATTCATCCCAAAGTGTTTCTTTTTTTTTTGTACGAAGGGTTGGGAAGCTTCCTTGCGTCGTCCCAGCAATTTCGTCATTAAAAAAAAAAAAACCTCTCTCAGCGCGAGCCGCTTCCTGCTTTTCTTCTTCTTCTTCTGGTCGCGTTAATATCTCTGCGTGATGGGCGAACCGAGAAGAGAGAGGGGCGTTTATTTCGGGCCGCCTCTCGACAGAGTCGATATAGGTCGGAAAGGCGAGCGAGCCAGTTCTATCTCCACCCCCTTCTCTCGTTTTCGCGTTCTCTTCTTTTTCCTCTCCATCTTCTTCCGAGGCGCTGCTGCTGCGAAGAGGTTGCACGGAGGATGGATCGGAAAAGAGCGGTGCACCGGAGTACTTAACCCCGTCAAGAGCGCCATGTGTGTGTGTAGAGAAACATAAGGGAAAGTGAGAGAGAGAGAAAGCGCGCCAGTAAAGCTCTCTGGGGTGTTTGTTTTATCCTTTCACCTTTTTCGCGCGTGCCATCTCGGAAATCGGCCCGAGTCGAAGCGATTTTTCGGGCCGCAACGGGTTTCGCATCCTCGGCGCCGCGCCTCGGGTGTTTATTTGGGATCGATCGACTCGTTACTTTTCTGGCACGGGTTTCCCGCCACACACTTGCTGGCTTGTTTTTTTTTTTTTTCTACTCGCGCCTGTCTTCGCGCGTGACTTCGTGTCGCCTGCGTGTTTGAAGCGAGTCTTTGAGCGTTCGCGTTTATCGAGCTTTAAGCGCCTCCCTGGCCTTTATTATTATTTTTTGTGCGACATTTCGGAGATGCATTGAAGCCGCGCGATTGCTGTTGCGCTGTTTCTTTTTGCATCTTCGTGTGAACGAACGGAATCGTGTGCCGACAAGAAGGTATTGAACCCTACCCACACGTGCGCGCTACGAAGCGTCAGCGCGCGTCGTACCCTCTCCCTACTGCGGGAGAGGTCGCAGCTGTAGTTTGCGTCCTCTCTCTCCGCTGGGAGAGGGCGCACATAAAGAGAGGGCGCGTAACGCGTACGTGTGGTCAGGCCTCTAGCCACGAAGTGGGTAGTGAGTCGTATTTGATGCGTATGGCT
The DNA here is from genome assembly GCA_013436015.1 of Rhipicephalus annulatus. Classification (NCBI taxonomy): domain Eukaryota; kingdom Metazoa; phylum Arthropoda; class Arachnida; order Ixodida; family Ixodidae; genus Rhipicephalus; species Rhipicephalus annulatus. The sequence continues at coordinate 211,402 of WOVY01003965.1, read as the reverse complement.
AATTGGTGGGGTTATTCTGCAAGGGGTTATTTTGATCATCTAGGCCCGCATTCACAAACATACTTAACGTTTGGCTTTCTTATCGTTTATTTTCCCCTTAATGTGCTTCCTAAACGGGTGTGTAGGTAACCTTTACACGCCAACCTCGGTGATCTTTTGCCCGGCCTATTGTTTTTATGCACTTAACAAAGGGTACAAAAACAATAAGGAAAATTAGATATAAGGATAAGGTTGATTTGTGAATACGGGCCTCATTATTGAAAAGAGAAGAATAAGCAAACTGCTGAAACAGTAGCTGCGTAATCGACTGATGGCTGAATTTGTTCGACAACTTCAATGAACGTTACCGCCTGTGTTTATTCATGTATCGTTGTCTTAACGCAAGCTTTGTGGCAGGCAGCGTTAAGGAGGAACTGCTTTCGACTTCAGCATGTATAAAGTATTTTCACGTTTTACAAAACGTACAATTTCCTTGTAGTGCAAACGTTTAGTCTATAATTGGTGGATCATTACCGCTTGCAGAACGAGGCCATAGGCGTATACAAAGGAAGAATCGAGGACAGCTGTCGGTTTTTGAACTGGATTTCTAATCGCCGACAAAACACCCGCCTTATTTTTATGTCCCAAATATTCATCATGCGTGTTGTTTTTTTGAAGCCACGCACGGTCAGCATGTTTTTTTTAAGAACGTATGCGAATATACGTTCGAAAAATAAAATTGTTTTAACTGAGTCGCAAGTTAAGTCACGTTATCGCAGACACCAGAAGAGATAGAGGATGGAGAATGCGAATAAGCAGGGCATTTTTTCCGCCGCTATTTTTTCTATTCCCCCCCCCCCCCCATTCCCACCTCGTCTGCCTGCTATGCTTTTTTACTGCTTGCAGAAAGTATTCCTCCGTCATAACCTCAACCTTCTGTTCTCAACCTCTCTCCCTCCTTCTTGCTAGGCAATATCACAGGTAGAGAAATAACAACAAGGACAGAGTGAAGAGCTGACGGTTATTGTAATATAAAATTGTATTTGCAAAATTTGCTCATTTTAGTTCTCTTGTTTTACAAAGGGAATGGCGTCATGACCCTCTCGTTGGTTTATAAGGCATGTTTTAGCAACTTGTTGATTGTTTGTGATAATCATCTCCACTTCGATTTTTTGTGATCATTATCTTCACAATCTAATAATTAATCGTTGAACGAGCATTGATTGCGGGCGCTCTTCGCTCGCAGTGCATACACACAACCGCACGTTGCGTGAATTTTCGTCTCGTGTTTTTTTGTTTTTTCTTTTCACCCTCATTCTTCTCTGCAACCACGCAGGTGACGATGGTTGACCGCGACGCGGCGGAACGCGCGGTCAAAGAAGCCAACCCGATCATCGACGGCCGGAAGGCCAACGTCAACCTCGCCTACCTCGGCGCCAAGCCCAGGGCGAACGCGAACAATGGTACGTGTTGACAACTCCTGCGTTGGGCTGCACATATAAAGCCCCCATCCTGCATTTTCAATGGCAAAGTTTAAACTGAATTAACAATGACAGTTTGGGTTTTAGACAAGTATGCACATCAAATGACCATATATGGTTCGCAGGCGAGCTTGTGCCCGACACCATCCCCAACTTTTTCAGTTTTGCGTGGGTGTATATGTAGGCGCACCCGCAGACAAACGCACGAACACGCAACGGCTGGTTGTGCCTCCACTCCTCTCTGCCCCCGTTTTACCGAAATAAGTTTATGGCTGCAGATGTGTTTTGTCTCACTTGGCACTTGAAATACGCGAGTGCACATCTCCCGTAGCGGGTGCTTGCCGAAGCAATGAGTGACTCGGCTCTACCAATGAAGCTCGCCCTTCAAATACATGGAAAACGCTTGCAATAATGAACCGATGTTAAAAAAACAAAAAAAACATAGAAGGTGAATTTGGCAGTAAGCCGTGGACGGCTTGAAACGGCGAAAGTGGATGATTGTGAATACTAAGCCGCTTGCTTGTACTACTTTTTTTTCCAGGCCTTTGTATTGCAGGTTGTTTGTAGGTTGTTTCTAGGTCGTTGCTGTGGCTTTTAGGTGGGTGGTTTCAGCTACAAATGATGCTAGGCTGTTTCAACGTTGATTCTCGGCGCACAAAGGTCCGAGTTAAACCATAATCGCAGAGACGACAGGGTTGTCCGAACTCCAGAGAACAGTCGCTTGCTCTGGTGCCAAGAGTTTGCACCTCTCAAAATTTTACGGGTACATCTTCATCAGCCTTCCATCACTTCGGGGTTTTCCCGCAGTGGGCGTTGCCTTCCCCATTCCCTAGTATTCTCTCATTGTTCGTGATCTTCGGCTTGCCACCGTTTGCCGGGCTAAATGAAGCCCTCTTCATTTTTAGTACTCCAGTGGCTAGCTGTGGGATTCATCCGATTTCTGTGGCCACGTACCCGTTTATGAGGACCATTTACTAAATCGGCTCGCCTTGAGCGACTTGCTGAACAGCTGCGCTTTTAAAAATATGTACATTTCGGAATAGCACTTGCCACACTTCCTTCCAACTGAATGTTGTAGAGGTTAGCCAAAATCTACGACGAAGTACCGCCGTGAGGGGCGCTTTAAGTGGCTTGTTTGTCCTTGAAGACGCACAATACACTCCCTTAACAAAGTCCTGATAGCCGTGGACAAATGCGACTGAAGTACCGCGATGTTTAAGTGCTCTCTCGCTTTTGTTTGTGTTTATCTACACCGTGTATCTGCTTCGCTAAATCGGAGCAAACACTTTCTGTGCGACTCGTTCGAGATTTCCTTGTCAGAGTATCGACGTGCCCTGCGGACCTGCGCGTCTGTCCGCTTTAGTATTATTTGTACATCGTTTATATGTGCTGCATCGATATAGTATGTACGTACCTTCTCTTTGGCATGTCGTTTGCGCCCGATTGTGAAGCGGCTGCCCGCTTCGACAGTCGTCTTCTTATCTGTAAGTTTAGATACAGCAACGCCCGTCGTCCGCCACAGTGCATTGATGGTCAGTGTGGCGGGTGACTCGAATCGAAGGTCGCGGGTTCGTTCACCACCGCATTTCCCCTCTGTTCTGGGGGAGGGGAGGGCATTTGCATGTTTGTGGCACCAGATGTCGCTTGGTCTGCGCGTGTCGGTCACTTTTTGGCCACCAAAAATCGTGGCGCGTGCTTTCTCGATGCCGGCGCGCACGCGCAGACCACCTACCCGGGAAACGTCCATTGGTTTAGTATTGTGTGACATTGTGTTCACAGAAGTTTCAGAGGTGCAGAAGCAAAGTAATTCTTGGTAGTCTTCTTTCTTTCATCGAAGTCGAACAATGAATTCTATGTAAACACAACATTTCTAGAAAAATGTGACTGAATTGAAGTTTTGTCATAGAAAAAAAGATATGCTGAGGCAAAAAGTACCTAATTCAAGCACATATGCATAATCCCACAGGGTTTTCTATAGGATAATGATACATCCCTTGTAACTGCGTTATAGAGGGCAGGCATTAAGGTACTCTAATCAGTGTTCTGTAGAGGTTGATGGCAAATCGCAGGATATATTTGGCTGATTACTAGCGTGCCTGGTAGCTCGAATGCTGCAGCTAGCAATAATAGGTCGCGTTTAGGTCTTATGAATTCCTATAGGCACCCGGCAATGCAGTTTACGAGATCCTATGGTAGCGCCAGAACACACAGCCTAGCGAGTAGACGCAGCAAAACCTCACTTGCCAGGGCACATTTCTTTTTTAGTTGTGGGGGGTCATGAGCTATTATGGAAGCACCCAGGAAGCCTTCTTTGAAAACGGGCCAAAAAGGGCATGACACTCCATGCATAACTTCAGCTTGTCAATGTGTTCAGCGAGAGTTTCATTTTATTGGTACCCCTGGCAGTAGTTGCGAACAATGCTGAGGCGGCCCGAAAGAGCTTCGTCACAGCCTCTGGTCAGTGTCTATGATGAAATAAACTTCCAAATGTAACCTTCATTAACCTCCTTGCGTCGTCGGGACGCGTGAAGCGACAACCATAGTACCAGTCTCCAGATCCATATGGCTAGGGGTAGCAACACTCGCATCTGTGACACTCACAGGACTGAGGAACAGTCGCCAGCCGCTTGTGCTTTTTCAGTGACCACCGGAGTTTTCCGTCAAGTTCAAGAGTAGATATCCTTGGCCTAAATGAAGGTGATGCAGCATCCTTTTTTCACTCCTATGCTGCAAGAAGCACTGCGTTTTTTACAGCGCAGCATTACCTAAAGCATTAGAACTGTGGTTACAGAAAGAACTGCATCTTCCGCATATTTAGGAGTGGCGAAAGCTCTCCGACAAAAGAATAAAGTGGAAGAGGAGTCTTGCAAATTGATAAAGAAAAATGCCTACGGAGACGCCACGGTATTTATGTACTTGGCTCCAGCATCCTAATCCCTGCAGGTTCATCGTTTCAAGAACTTCTGACCTTCCACTTTACGCAAGCTTGCCAAGTGACAAGCTGCACTGGGAGTCACAATCTTTTCTGGCTAGGGTGTGAGTGATGCGTGCAGTTCAGCATCTTGTCCTGACACCAAGGGGGCTGGAGAGGGGAGATTCCTGGGAGTGGAGAGAACACGGGATAGTCGTCGAGGAGGACATTTCCGCTTTTCCGTGAAGTGTTATGGGGTGGGAACTGAAGTATCGAGAGGTTCAGTGTCGTTGGGAAAGGGAAAGTGAAAGAGGAAAGAAAGTGGCACCACCTCGATATTGGAATGGGCCTTTCAGGGTAGGTAGCCTGGACATGCATGCTGCCCTCGAGGGAAACAAACCATGATTTTTTGTGGCCAAAACACGGCGGATAGATGGATGGATGCTATAAGCGTCCCTTTTTATAACGGGATGGTGACATGTGCCACCAGGCTTGCAAGAAAAAAAAAAGAAAACTTTTTTATGTTGGCCTAATGCCTTACTTACTTCAAATAAATCGATCCTATGATAACAAAGAAAAATGTAAATTTGTTCCATCTCTCGGCCTCTTCAGACAGAATGACCTGATTTCCCCACTATTTCTGTGCTTTATCCCTATCCTTCTGCCACCAATACTCTAACCGTCTCTTCTATCGCGGACGTGTTCAGCTTTCCATGTTTGTCCCTAAAACCCAAAGCCTCATGTAGGCTTGTACCCACGCGTATACCTGGGTGGACATCGCCACATTCAATCGGAACATGTTCCATTGTTTTCTTAGCTCCCCCACAGCATGTACATTGTTCTTTATTGAATCTCTCTTTATGACTACACGTTATAAGGCAACCCGACCTCGCTTCGAATGGTGTGGACCAAAAGCGACATCTAGTGCCGCAAACGTGCAAATGTTTACATTAAATAGAGGCGCGATTGCAGGCCTCAGATTGCCTACCGACATGCGGCAGATAGTTTCGGAGGCCAAGAGCCACCAACCAGTTTTGATTTTGGTGATCTCCACTTGAGGTACTGTTCGGACTAGAAAAATGCCATTGCCGAAAAGCCGAGCACCAGACGAGTGCCACTTCTCTCTACCAATTAGAAGCAAACCGGTGGCTTTGTGTCTACCCACTAAAAAAAAAAAAAACGGTGGCTGTGCGACGGCAAGGAGGTACCTCCTCTATCCACTCGTCTACCACTTAGTATTGGGTAGCCTTGGCTCTAGGTCACTCTAGCCGTGGCAACATCCAAAGGGGTGTACGAGAAGCACTGAAGGCGCGGTGGAGGGGTGTGGCTGAGAAAGGCTTTAATGGCGGGGGGGGGGGGGGGATCTCCTGCTGCAGGTAGCGCTCACCTCCCACTGTTTGCAGCATGTGTAGTGTGCACGACTTCGCAGTCGTGCACACTACACAAAAAATTCTAGATATAAATATTTGGCGGCTTACGCGTTACCATTGCGGATCAGACGCTCTCATCGGTAAGCCTTCTAAATAAGAGCATAAAAATTTTTTGTCGGTCCCTTTAAACACTGTCTGCATTTGTTCCGACTGTGTGAACGAGTCAGTCCAAGGAATTGTAATAGCTGGTTTGTTTGTGAATAGCACACAGAGCGATGCATATTGGGCAGGCGACAATGAGTCTCGCGTTCAGCCTTTTGTTTTGCTTCTTCTGGCATATGCTATGACCACACTTCGATCGCGTAAGTAAGGAATTAAGTGAACTTCTTAGTTGCACTGCGGATAGAACGAGACAAATTATACTAAAGGGAAATGAATGGCAACACACTCGAATCGGGCGAAGTATCTTCTACGACCAGCGCGAAGCAGTCGTTGCACCACTTAAGAGACCATTGATATACAGACGGTCGAACCAAGCTGCGTAAATGGTGTTGGGTGTGGAAATCACTGGTAATACGTCATTTCGCATATTTGGTGTTGACAGCTTTAGACGGTGCAGCGTATTTGCGGTTTGGTCGGTTTCAACAACATGTCGCGTACTCTCTGCAGCTTGAACGCCCTCGCTGCTTATTTTCCCTGTTGTGGCACTTGAGCGATCAAGCGTGTGCCCTATGCGTCGATCTAAGTTCCGTACCTCCCGGCACTTCTGCTGGTGCACCGATGGGACGGGACCTCCGCTGCGCAGAGGCCCCTTGTGTACATAGCACGCGTGCCTGCGGTCTCGTCGCGGGACACGGAAGAAGTGTGCGCCGCGCGTGGGTGGGTGTTGCGTCACCCGCCGTACGGTGGAGCCTCCGTGCAGGCTTCTTCTGTAGCTGCCGCGTTGCTTACCGGCGTTCTGTTCTCAACAGTTTCATTTGTGTGTTGGGAAAGCGGCGATGGCGCGCGCGCGCGCGCGCGCGCGTGTGTGTGTGTGTGTTTGTTTTTGTTTGTGTCTGTAATGTCAAACGGCGGAGCAGGCGTTGTGCGGCGCCGAAATTCGGAGACCAAGAGCCGCCGGCACCGACTGGCTGGGCTGGCCACGAAACAGAGTGGGGGAACGGTGGCCCGCGCACGAGTCTGTTCGTGAACGTTTCTCCTCCCCTTCTTCTTCGGGAACGGAGAGAATTAAAGGACCTAGGGCTTTTTGAAAGGGGGTGGGGGTCGCAGCTCCGAGAGGAGAGAGAGCTAGGGGAAGTGCGTGACCGTGCGTTGTGTGGCGGTGAGGGCCAGGCTAAACGGATGTATAAAATAAATAGCGAAGCAAACAACAGCGTCACTGCGCGGCGCTATCGTCGTCTTCCCTGTCTCCCGAAAGATCGGTGTCCTTGCTGCTGCCGCCGCTCCGTGCAGCAGGCAATAGGCGTCGCGACCCCCGAAAATAACGCCTTGACGTCGTCGGAGAGTCGCCCGGCTCTTCTCTTTCTCCTGCGTCGTCTTACCTCGCCGGTTTCCTGCGTTTGCTTTTCTTGATCCTTTAGTTTCTTTAGTTTTTTTTTTTCGTTTCTTGCTTGTAGTAGTCCTTCTCTCTGAGCTGCGATGCCGCCCATGCTGTCGTCGTTGCGTTCAACCTCGTCCCTCCTCTCGTCCATCTCTGCGAGCAGTTGCTCTCTGCTCAAAAACAACCCCGCAACAAAAAGAACAAGCCCCGGGTGCCGCTTTAGCCGAGCTCTGGCCCCGCGGTAGGTGTAACAGCAGCAGCTCTGCGCAATTGCCTCTACCACTGGCGCTTGCTCGTCAGATGGACCAGCTTTGCTCGAAGGTGAGAACGAGGGAGAGGGAGGACTCAGTTTTGCTTCGTTACTTCGCCCTGCGTGCACCGCCGGTGTCGTGTCGACCCTGAGACAACGATCCCGAGTGCTCTGCCGTGCGGTTTGTCCCGCTGCAGCCCCCTTCCGCCCTTTTCTCTCTCTCTCTCTCTCTCTCTCTCTCTCTTCATCCATTGCCCATTAACTTCTCCTCTCGACTGCCATTCGTTGTTTTCATTGGCTCACATTTTCTGGTGACTTGATGGTGAGTCTCTCCTCCGCTATAAACACATACCGCGCCCGCCACAACTGAGCGTGCGCGTTTCGGAAGTCATGCTTCTCCGCAATGCGTCGCTGTCACGCGGCGCAGTGGCTGCCTGCGCGATTGCAACGAGCATTTTTTCTTTTTTTCTTTCTTGCTCTTTTTTTTTTCAGTTAAAGTAACGTCGGCCTGGCGCCTGGTTATAACGTGTGCAAATAGCCATTAACACGTGACTATAGACTGGTCGGTTTCGCGCTCCCAGGCTTGGCACTTTGTCAAGGGCAGAGGTTGGCACAGAGTAGCACAAGAGGATGGATTTAGGCTACCATTTGTCTTGTACCCTATGTATTACCGGTTGGACATAAAACCTATTTCACATGCAGATGATTTCAAAGTAAGTTGTTCAACAGCCAATGGCATATTGGGGAATAATAGTATGTACATTACATATTCATGAAGTATTGGCTGCTGAGTCTTGCTGTCATCTTGTGAATAGCTTGCGTGTAAGTAAAAAAAGAGCTAATTATGTGCTTTGTGGGGGTATTCAACCTCAGTCAGCATAACAGCAGAGTGATGATCTATTATATTTGCAAGATGTTTCAGCGTGCGAACAAAGGAAAAAGGACAGGGTACACAGAAAGAGCGCTGACTTCCAACTAGTTTTATTTCACAGAGTGCCAAGAATATATACTGCTAAAAAGGATGATAACAGAGCATGAAGGTAAAATGCAAGCCTAATCTACACATTAGTAACAAAACGTGTGACGGGTCCTCTATTGCCTCAAAGCCCAGCCAGGTAATCACGTTCAGCCTGTGATAAAGGAATCCATGATGTGCTTACACATTTATCTCCTAGCAAGAGTATTTTTTCGGCTTCGATAATTTCTCGGGTAAGCTGGTCCCTGTGCCTTGCCAATATTGAGCACTGATCAAAGAGAGGGGTGCACCCACAATCTCGGCAATGAATGCCAAGATGCCCTTGTACCACATTGTGCACATTGTTTCGGTGTTCTCGGAGGTTGTCATTTATGCACCTGCCGGTTCGCCAAACATCTTGCAAATATGACTACGCACCAACTAGCCCAAGCTTCCACTCTGATGATCTATTAGTTTGCAATTACGCTTGTACTTCTATTATACCAATGCCGGCCAGCTCTTCAATATTATCATTGTGTCAAACCGTGTAGAATGGGTGTGCAATGATGTCATGTATGTGCTCTAGCTACCTTTAGGTAAATACATAGGAATGAAGTACACATGTATTAGTCGGTCTTGCTACTGTCATCATCATCACCTTTGTGACATCAATAAAAAAGCGCTGCCACACTGTCCAGCATAGAAGAGAAGAGATTGGTACTCTGAAGGTTGCGGCAATATTGCAGTGACATATTGACGATGGAAGTTGCGGAATGGGTTCACCGTCGAAATGCACCGTACATCTCTTGCCATACAATGATGCTTGTTGGGCAGTGCATTTTACTTAATCAAGCCCGTTTCGTCCTGTTCTCCAAAAGGTTTCAATGATGCATGACAGCTGCACTTCCTCTGTGGGGTTCCATGGTGGCCAAGAAACTTGTTTATCATTAATGTCAGCAGTGTACATCTATTGTTGTCACATATCGTTGTTCCTTGATGACTTCTGAAAGCATGGTAGTCACTGAGAGGGGTGCAGAAACTTGCATGAGCTAAGGCTAAGGTGTTCGCAATGAACCCGAGATGGTCAAAACTAACCCAGAGGTGCCCACTATGGTGAGATTCATAATCATCTGCTTTTTTTCTTTTTCCGTAATACCAACCTGAAGGTTGAGGGATCGTACCCTGGCCATGGTGGCTGCGTCTCGATGAAGGATGAATGCTAGAGACTGTGTGCTTAGATGTACATCTCACGTTAAAGAACCCAACGGGGTCAAGATTTTTGGAGCCCATTAATGGAGCATCTCTCATAATCGTATTGTAGTTTAGATCAAAACTTGAACATTTGTGAATAATCCTAAGTAAAGATTTGCATTCATGACCTTCGAGGCTGCCTTTTTTTTTTTTTCAAAGTTGTGAGCTTATATCTACAAACCGTCTTGTTTTGTTTTATTCATAGATGTGTGGGGTTCTCACATGCTTAAAATGATCAGTGAACTAGTCCCCCCCCCCCCTTTTTTTTAGGGGCCTGTTATGTCAGACAGATGTGGTATATATACTTAGTAAATGCCCAGCTTTAAAGGCACAGCAGTTACCAAACAATTAGTACACCTCTGTCCTACATTCCATGCAATGAAATGATACAAAAAATTATCGTTTCCTCATTTCATTGCTGACACCTCTTCTCCTCTAACACTTTTTTTTTGTTGTTGTTGTGCAGGATTCCCCTTAACTGTGAGGGGAGGAGGCTACCCGACCTTTCTTCCTAGTCAATATGCTGGGTGAGTAGCACTGCTATATCATCGCATTTGAACAACCAAATGTTCCCAGGTTTTTTTTTTTTTTCTCTCACAGTATGCTGTGACTGAATACTGCCTCAAGTGTGAGTATGTGTAGGTGCTGCCCACACTTAGTGCATACTTTCTTCACTGAGAACTAAAGCCAAAGGGAACACGGAGATTACCTCTAGGAGACACAGTGGCTACACAGTTGCCAAGCACAGAAGTGTCCATAGCACTGAAGCTTCACGAGGAAAGTTGCCTCTTGAAAATCCACACTTTGCGTCTGCATTCATAAATCACTTGTAATAACTAGTTAAACACTAATGAATTGTTCCTTTCATTATGCCCATGCTCATTTGTGAGCTATTCTTTTATGAAAACTGAAGTTGGATTCTTGCGAATTACAAATGTTTCAGAGGTGCAAGAAAACACAAAATGATTTAAAGACTGGACAAGTGCCGTTTCAACCCAACCTTTGGTCCGGCTATCTTGGGTATTCACTGTATGTACTTGAATGTAGGCTGGTACGCCATAGTGATACTGAACCAGCTTTCCAAGAAGTCGTTGAACATTCGCAGTACCGTAGTTAATTGCTTTGCTAATAAAGTGCTGAAATATATATATATATATATTTCTGTAATCTGTAAAAAATAGCTGTAATTACATGGATTTGCTGCACACTTCAGGTGCTTTTTTTTTTCTTTTCTTTCCAACGAGCACTCCAAAAGGTGCTCGGGGAAAGATGGCAAGAAGGAAAGAAGCTACGTCACACGCAGGTCATGTTCTTGAGCGCTTTGTGAAACTGTTGCTGTCTCGAGCTAGAACATGTTAGTGTTACAATTACTTAACTTTAACTGACTACAGAGCGCAGTGCATGGCATGTGACAACACCCAGTTTTCTTAAGGTGTGGTGGGTCATTAAATATGAGTCCCGAAATTTGGCTGTACAACAGTGCTAATAAAAGCTATGGCTATAGTATTTCTTGGGAATTTCGGAGGTACTAAGGTTGCATTTCAGCTCAAAATTAGATTTTAAGGTTTTTTTTAATTTTTGGTCTTTAGTTTTTCTGCATATGTTTTTTTTTGCTCTGAAAATGTGCTTTCAGCAGAGCACTACTATTTTGCACAAAGGTAGCTCCTAATGCGTGATAATAGTGGAATTAAAACTGTAAGCATTCACTAAAAACTAAGTTTATTGCTTTTTACGTAAGTTAGTGTAAGGAATTTGCCACTATTAGCTATTTTGTACTAAAAAAACACATTCATCTAGGCTATTGGTGCTAGTTCCAGTTATGTGAATGCCAATAATTAACACGTGTAAGAATTTTTTCGTTTTCCTATACATCATAGTTCTTGAGAAACAAGTACAGTGGCAGTCAAAATATTAAGAGACCACAGGAGTTCGAGGCAAAATGCACAGCAATGCCATTTCGCTGCTGCTTGTGAATCTCGAGAGCGTTCAGTGTGTTGCTGCACGTGCATGCTTTTTTACCTGTTGACTTGCTTGTTTATTTGCCTCGAGTGCGCACTAGAAGCGAGCGAATAAGCAGGCTGGCTAGTGGAAAAAAAAAAAACGTGTGCAGCACACCCTTTTGAGATTTGTAAGCTGCCATTTGGAAGGGCTGCCGTGCTGTCTTCAATTGGCTCTCGTGGCCTTTACTATTTTGGCGACCACTGTGCACAAACCTCCAAGAATGTTGCTTTGAGAGAAAAAAGAAAGCAGTGATCGTGTAGGGGGTAAGGGCACCTTTGTTGTGAACATGTCAAATAAAAGAGACTAAGAATCAGATTTATCAGATAAACTATTTATCAGATGACTGCGAAATCCCGCTATGACATTTTTTGTCCAAGCGAAGTCTCACCCCAGCTTGAGAGTGTACCGATACGATTGTGACACATAGCAAAAGAAACATATTTCAGTTTCCTTGGTATGCAGTGTTGACGCTTTACACTCGCCGCAGTTAGTGAAAATAAAATACTGTCTTTGATTTTGAAATATTTGTCGCTGAGGATCAGCAAGGTAGCCCCTGCTGCAGTAGGCATTATCCTGTCGAGTCCAACATAGTTGCACAGAGTTTGCAAACTTTGCGTCCTGCACGCAGCCTGAAACTCTAAAATCGCTGCCGGGGGGACGCCGCGGACAATGAACTGATCGTTCATTATGTGTACCACGAGCAGGTGTAAGGTCTGCCTCTAGCACATAGTAAATTGTTGTCTCCTCATGATGTCACACTGCCATTACATGTTATGAACTTAAGGAGAAGCGAAGCCGCTTCCTCGATGTCAACACTGAAAGGGTCTTTTTAAGGTAGGGTTGTTAAAGAGACCCCGAAACGATTTTTAGAAGTTTTGTCGGCGTTTAGGCTAGAGCGTCGGCAAACCATTCGCACCACAAGCTTAGCGACAGGCAGTGTACCAAGGCTGCTACGGACAATTATATTATACCCTGCTTCTCATCTCTGCCTGGCCTCCTCAACTCGTGAGGCACGCTGGCGATCGCAGAGCTCTCAACAGAAGTGAGAGCTGTTGCACGTGCTTCGTACTCTCTGCCATCGGCTGCACAACAATTGCTTCTAGCATAGAATACCTTACACAAGACGGTGCTAAATTTTTCAGGCTGAAAGCTACGTTTTTCGTGAGTACTTAACAGCCGGCATTAAAGGCGGCGTGAATTGGCGACTTGTTTGCTCGAAGTTTTCACATGTCGTGAATTCGCGACACTTGGCAGTAAAGGGTTAAGGCATCTTGCATTTAAAACAACAAAAAATACTGTACGACAGGCTACCATAAAATACATTTAACCTCAGACTTGATTATGTCTGACTGGTGCATTTCCATACCCTAAAGAGAGCAGCATTAGAACTTCCAGTCATCACACGTCATTGGTAGAGTGACGGGCCGCTGTCAGCTTTGCTTCATGCATTGCTGGTGCTGGCAATATTCAGCGTAGAAGGCTGCTTAGGGACATGGGCCAAGCACAGTCGCTGGCAATGTAGTGATACTTACACTGCTCGTAACTGAACCTTTCACATTCATTAAAATATTTATAGTAGCATAATATCATATCTGATGTTTCTCCTAAGGTAACGTGGCACTACAGCATGTAATGGCAACTGAAATTTTCGCTGTTGCACCTTTCAAGGTAGGAAAACAAGTGTCCGGCTGCCACTGCCTTACCTTTAATAGCTGCAGTATAGACCATTAGATGCAACAGTGAACATGTTTGCTTGAAATGCACTGCTAAATTCCGTTACTGCTTCTTGGTTCAACGGCTATTTCATGGTCGAGCCTATTAATCTGATTAATGTACTTCTCTCACAGTTCGAGTTACACAGCAGCCGAATGCTTCCCCTGCTACAGCTGTGCTTATTTGTTCAGCACTGTGATATCCACCGCATTGTTTGTGCGAAATATATTGCCTATGTCCACTGCTAAGTGTTGTCTTCACTTATGGTTTATTTCAGACATTCTGTAAAACAAGTGTTCTCTTTGTGTCTACTCAGTAAATGGACAGCCCATATGTATTTCCAAATAAATAGTGACTTTTCAACTACTCTGAACTTGGCTTCTGCAAATTTAGTGACCTGTTCTTTTGGTATCACCATTGATACTGAAAGACATTGCTTTTTCCTTTGTAGCACCAGCACAGATAAAATAACATTCATTGCATTAAACGTTGTTCAAATGTAATTACTTGGAACGTCGAATGTGACAGGAGTGTAGCAATTCTTTTTAGGATTCTGATCACTCTTAAATGCATCATTTACGTTTAAAGCACACTTTTCGAATGTTTCTTGCATTGTGTCAAGTTTTTATTGCATATGTATTTCATAGACTTGTACGGCAGCTGATTTTAAACATTTCTTAGGCCATGCCACATATTTTACACTATGTTCAACTTCTGTCTGGTGCCTGGTACATTTCTGGCACTTCTGCTAAGAAAACGCCCTTAGTCAATCAACTACTCCACTTTACAGGCTGCACCAGCCGTTTGTCTACCCGTCCGCCTACCTGCCCACACCGAGCCTGATTCTACCGCCACACCCTCCACTGTCACCCGCTGCGGCTGCCTTCTACGACTATGGGCCACCATTCGGACCTGGGGCCGCAGCTGCGGCCGCTTCTGTCAACCAGGCTGCGGCAGCAGCGGCTGCCGCGGCCGAGCTAGGTTACCCATTCTCGACGAGCCCATCGACTGCTGCCCTGGCTGCAGCGGCCGCAGCCAGTTACCTTGCCCCGCAACCGCCTCCGCACACTACTGCTCACCACGCTGGGCCGGCTGCAGCGGCGGCTGCCGCTGCCTACTACACGCTGCAGCAGCCCCTTGGGGCGATGACCAGCGGTACGGCCGGGTCTCTGAGCACCATGCCGTATGCCACCACACAAGCTCAAGACGCCCGGCTACAGTGATGCAGGTGGTGGGTCCTGTGCACCTCGTGCAATCTGCTGCCACTACCGCTCACGAACACGACCGACACTTTCAAGTAGCCTAGAGCAATACCAAAGCAGGGGTGAGCAGACTGGGAGATATATAGAGCGCTTGTTGCTCTTCCACCCAGCCAGAACGCCCAGACGCTGCCAAGATGATTCCGCAAGAGGAGCACTGGGGATGAATTTGTGACTGGCAGTCTACTCGGGCCTGTATTTTTTTTTTTTCATCGTGAAATCTTTTCCTTTTGCCAATGTTATCCAAGCTCTTGGGGCAAGCTCCTTGCAGTAGCGATAGCTTAATACTACACTGACCAGAAACCTTGTGGTTCACATGTGCATCTTAGGAAGAGACACTGCAGTAAAAATTAATGCAAGATTATTTCGCTAGCTCTTTTTTTTTTCTAGTCTGAGGGTACTATATACCCCCATATTTGCTCAGGAAGTGCTACAATTTGCCATTTGCTTTGTTTTTGGGGGGATTGTCTCTGCGAAGGCACTATAGTCAAGAGGTTTGTCGTTTCATTGCCTTCAACGGACACGCAGTTGAAATAACTGCCATAGTCGGTAATAACCCTCGTCTTTTTTTTTTCCTACTTTTCAAAGTGCACCAAGGGCCAAATTTTTACGACTACTTGCTCAACTTATGCAGTGCCAGCATTCCATGTCGCGATGTGCAATGCTGCACACATTGAATTATGAAGCGATTGTGTTTCCGACCGTGAAAAACGCTTGAAATAATCGTAGTCTAACCTCAAAAGCTAGTCGTTACTGCTGTCACTGTGCATCGGGATCGATAACAGACTGTTTGTTTGTGCACTGTGGCAAGTAGTTAGTGTTTGCATATGACCGTTAGGAATGCATCACCATTGCTTTCTCTTTAGCGAGAATCAATCAATTCGTAATTTGTTAAGACAGATTAAGCAGATTCACACCCAAATTTTCGGTTACCAGCATAATTTTAAGACTTTGCAAGGAGCTTGCTTCAGGCAGACTATGCATAGACGGGGCATTCCCCAGAAATCGTAGTTAGCCGAGAACGCTTGCCAATCTCTCTTGGGGCGTCATTGGTGAATTCCAAGCATGCTGCCCCATGCGCCCTTGGCTGAATGTACGACCCCACCCTTTCGGAGGTGGGCCGCTCTAATAGACAGGCTGTTGTTTTACTACGCTGCTAGCATCGATAGCAGAAACTTGGCACACCCTGCGTAGTGGCCGGCTTTAATGGTAGAGAACAACCACTGTGCAGTGCTACTACGTGGCCCGTCACAATTGCCGCGTTTCTGTGGGCAGCCACCGCACAAGACATGTTTACATGCGCAAGACACAGACCACTTAATTAACCACTCACTAATGTGCATGATGACTGCCCTGCGTACCAAAAGGGCGCATAATAACTTTTCGCATCATCATTGTTGCTACAATAGTACGCGCAAGCTCCAAATGCCAGCAGTGTGCTCTTTGCCTGCGATCACAATTGCACACCTTGAATTTTTTTTTTTTGTCTTCGGCCTTTTTATAGTGTAATTAGCTGAAAGATAATTCGGAAACAATCTGGCATCCACTGGCACATCAGCTATGGCATTGCGTACGTGTAACACTTCGACTGTGCTGGTTTCAAACCTAAATGAAGTTGTTAAAGACAGTGCCAGCAAGTTCGGGTCGCATTGTCGATTTTGTTGTTTTTTTTCCCTCTTCTTATTGGCCTTGAATATCGATATGCAAAATGTCGGCAAAAAGTTTGTTACACAGCTCGCGCAGGCTTTCTATCATCTTCATCTTTTTGTATTGTTCTCAAAAGATGTTTCCGTTGCGGACGCAGTGCAGAGAGCAGACTGGTGAGCATCGACGGGGTCTTTATATCACTGTCACGCCACCATCAATTCACACACCTCATTCATTCTGCATATCAGTGCCTTGTCTGCTAGGGAAAAAGAAAAAGAAGATTCTAAAGAAAAAAAAGAAACTGCTCATCGGCAAATGAGCTTCACTGACATCACTCGCTTGCGCTTACGTTATTTCTCTTTGTAAATCACCTTGTGAGTGGCCTTTTCTTTGGCTCAATTTCCACTGCTAGCATTGCTGCGTGCAGAATGGGGCTGTCGGCCCTCCCCTAGGCGAGAGAAGATCTGATGGAGTCGTGGTAACTCCTGAAGGTAGTGTAACGTGCGGATGACCTTACGATGACAATCTTCGGTGCTGCATCGTGTTACAATGAATCATGGCGGTTTTTTTAAACACGATGTCTATTTTACGACGGTGCTTTGAGCTGGCAAGCCGCGGCGATAAACGTGCACTGCCAGCCAGCGTGAGAGTTGGTGGCCAAAGCGAATGAGTGGTAGTCTGAAGTGCCGATTTGCCTTCTTTTTTTTTTTCCCTTCACTTGCTCACAGACAAGCTATTTAAATACTGTCTAGGTTCTGTTAAATGCCACCTCATTGTGATAACCAAATGCTCTTGCATGTTGTTGCTTTTTTTTTATGTACACATATTTCTCCCCCATCTTTCACCAATCATCTATGCATCCTCTCCAAGCAACGCTCATTCCGGACTTGCCATTGAAAAAAAAAAATTTTAAGACCGTTTTAGGGATATGTGAAAGGCACGGAAATTGGTGAACGGAATTTCTTTGAGAAGTATTGGAGTAGAGTAACGAAGCATTTGTGCTGCCAACCAACCTACAAGGTAAAGGTATTCTGAATCGGTACACGACTCTCTACTTTTGCTGGAAAATGAACATTACAGCATCATTCGTGGGCTTTCGAAAGAAGAAACACAAGGGCTCGGAGAGCCTCTCGTTGGCAAATGCGCAAGTCACTTAGTTTGCGATGGAAAATTCCAAAGTGCGAGTGGTTAACTTCAGCTCGTCCGTCCTAGCACGCGCATCATTTTCTCCCACGTCATCTCGTTCTCTGCATTGAGAAGGCAGGTGAAGTTAGGTGACTAAGTGCTAACGGCTCCTTTCCTATCTCTCTCTCTCTGTAAAAAAAAAAAGCTAGATACCAAAGCGAAATTTCTGTTTCTGCCGTGTTGCTGCGCGTTATATACAGAATGTGTAAAAAATGTAGCAAGGATTAACTATATTTTCTACTGAATGTTCAGGAAGAAAAGAAAAAAAAAAGCTGCCTTTACATTCAGCTTTGTGCTGCTGCAGCTTTCTTGCCACATGTGAAAGTCTACAGGGTCTTTCTCAAAATGCCTTACAGAAAAACACAAGCTGGAAATTGTGGGCCTAGCAACTTGCTTGGTTTCCAACAAGCCGGCACGTGATAGGCACTTTATCTCATGAATACTGGATCTCACACCGTGCGTATCTCTTTTTCCTCCCCCCCCCCCTTTTTTTTTCTAATGGATAAATGTTGTTGTTCGTCTATTATTTATCACTCCCTACCCTTTTTATTTATGTATTTATTTTTACTTCCTTCCCACGCACTCCCCTCTTATGCCCCAAAACTTTCTTGTTCAGACGGGGACATTGCAGCGAGACACCATCACTAGCCCTAAGCTGCGGCAAACACGCGATCTGAACGAAGTTGGGCCCACTGCGTATCAGTTGAGTGCATCAGAATCGTTGCACACATAGGGGGTCTGGCACCTGTGCCACAAACGCTGTGTCATGCGATCCCAGGTACACGTCCGCAGGCTACATCTGAAACTACGTTGAAGCCGTGATGGATGTGCCTGTGTTTATTGAGCACCCATAATTATTGGTGGTACCGCTGCGTGATCTGTGGTCCAGATCATCGAAAGCTCGGCTGCCTGTGTTTTCCAGCCGTCAAGGTACAACACTACCGCGATTGCATGCAGTACACAGGCTTTTTCTCAGTACTACACAGCAGGTATATTCCAAGATCTAGGGAGCAAAGATTTTCGAATTCGCGTGCTTTCTTTATCGCATTCAAAGCATATGCAGAAAATAGATGGAGTGGCACAGAACTTTGCGCGAGCCAGAACTCTAATAGATATGTTAGGGTTTCGGCATGCTGAGTTAAGGCACGTTGGATCTTTGAAACATCACCTGTCTTGAAAAGTGAACACAGGCCGCTCTCCCGATAGGTTTCTTTACATTTGTGCATTCCCAATCTCTGCAGTGGAGCGATCGTATATTTGCCGCAGCTTTGGCGAAAAGTGAGAGCCGTTTTCTTCTGGGACGTGCGGCCCTTTTCCCGTACTCCCCCGTCCAAGTCTAATCCAGCACCGCTGTCACATGTAGCCGTGTAAATGTCATTTTGCTCAAGTGAGTTCTTTCAGAAAAGGTGCTGTTAAAAAGAAAAAAAAACTTTTTTTTGCTGCAATGCAGCAATGTTGCGTGGCAACGGCTCCTTTGCTGGTTTGCTCGAAGGCTGTCCACCCGTCCTTTCTTTTCTTCATTAGTGGGCACTCGTTCGTGCGAACTCATTTACATAAAATGGCCTTTACCCGTGCTAGCGTGACAAGGACACGGTGATGGTCTAAGAGATGTATATTTTACATAAGGAGCGAGCAAGAGGAGGAGGAACACTCATTGTTAGAATCTTGTAACCAGTCAGGTTTTGTATTATGAAACCTCATGCACATCACTCGCACATTGTCACACAACAATCAGGTCAGAGAAATTCCATCAGTTTGTTTGTTTT
The DNA here is from genome assembly GCA_013436015.1 of Rhipicephalus annulatus. Classification (NCBI taxonomy): domain Eukaryota; kingdom Metazoa; phylum Arthropoda; class Arachnida; order Ixodida; family Ixodidae; genus Rhipicephalus; species Rhipicephalus annulatus. The sequence goes on along the minus strand of WOVY01003965.1, from coordinate 192,094 downwards.
CTTTTTTTAAATCTTCCGTCTAAATGCCGTTTACTTATTTTATCTCAAACAAGTTCTTTTTTTTCTTTACGAGCAGTTCACTACGCTGCTTTTAACTCTCACATTGCCTTAATATGTTTCCAAATTTTAGATTGGATTAGTTTTCCTGTGAAGTGCGTGCCTTCAAGGTTCCAGGTGACAATCAAACGATGACTATTGTCGTTTCATAAGCTGACAATCGTGTAATTTTTAGAAATTTTAACAATTGGTAGCCCCTAGAAGATGTGAAGCAACTTTTTTTGGTTGTATAAATGGTTAAAAATCAAATCTGCCTTTATTGTAGCCTTAAAGGCGAGAGTTTAAAATTGTTTTTTCTGTGTCTTTTTTTCTTGTTCTGCACAAAAACTGTTTTTTTGTTCTAGTCAGTGTGCTATTGTGTAACAAACCTTTGGAACTGTGCCATTTTAAATGCCAATTTTTGTTCTCCTGACTGAACGAGGCCTTCATTGGACAAACGTGTGGTGCAGAACTGTTTCACAGGAATGACACGACATGCCTTTGGCGGGCATTTGAAAGGAGTGTATAGATCTGGATCGATCAGTCCTTTTTTTTTTTCTTTTGAGGACATTGTATCAGTTTCATTCGTGTGGATCAAAGACTGTGCAAATCTTAGAAACACTACATGCTCCCAATGTACGCACATATACTTAGCTGTTCCTGTTAAATACACCCAATGCTAGTGAAACAAAAATAACACAAAAGATTCTGCTGTCCAGTGATGGTGTATGGTTATATGCTGTTATTTTTTGTAAAGGGCTCATAAAAGGACAAAGATATATGTAAGGATCACTTTGTTTCGCTCTGATGTTCTCAATCGACCTGATTGTGATACTATGTATCCTTAAAAAGTTTCATAATAAAGTCCGTACACTTGGTTACGTGCAGTCGTATATCTGTTCTATCATGGCGTGCACAACTACATAATGTGAACACTACATAATGTGAACCATACATATTCGTTAATGTTTGGAAAAGGTTGCTTGATATTTTTCTTTACTTCTGTGTAGATATGTAAAAAGATTTACTGTACAGGTGGGTTGTACATTGCATATTGGAAACTGGCTTTTGCAACATTACGATATCATCCACAGTGTTTCACGGAGAACTAGGCACATTGTAGTATCGCCATTCCCATGTTTGCAACATGACATCTACAGGCTGTGCGATTCCTTACATTTGTAGATTGTAGTGGCTTTTTCACCATGCAGTGATGAATGACACACCTTGAATTAGCGGTCTCCGTCTGTGTACAAAAAAAAGCCTAGTGCTCCCTTCAGGGCAGTGGTACGCGTGTTTTGGGATGAGTCGGCTTTCTCAGTGGTGTATTTTGAAGCATGAATGTGGACTTCCTCACGCCCTCTGAGGCGTGGCAGGAGGAACGAAAGTCGGTCGAAAGTAGCGTGGCAGATATGGATTGGCCTCTCATTGTGAGAACACCTAAGGAGCAGTGCCCTTATGAGAAGCCCTTAAAGCAGCAGAGTGCATCAGTCAGCTCTGCAGGTCTCCTACCTCCAAAAAGTAGTGTTCATATTCTACGTTCCTCCCGTACGTCAGAGCAGTAGGAAGGAGTCCTTAGTGAACGTGCACACGAGGTGTACCGGCCACTCATTGGGCAGGTGTGGGTTATCTCTGAACCCGTTGCAGGATACAGACATTTTACTCATTTTCTTTTGCTGTTGATAAAAGCGTTTTCTTTTCTTCAGTTCTTTTTCTTATAAACTTAGCAATACCGTGCGAATCTACACTGTGCCATCAAAGCTACACTCTGGGACGTTGCTTACGTCAAACAATGCTCGCGAGATCACTACATCGTGATGCTGCGACAGGTGCTGCCCAACACTCATCGGGGGCCTCAACTGATGCCCTCCTCTATCTATAAGTATGGTACATGAAATGATGGCAGTCTGAAAACATGTTTTCTGGAGAAGTTTGTCCCGATGCTGTTATGGTGCAAAAAAAAAGTATTTGTTTTGTCAAGTACATTGTACTGATGGTGTGAATGCATTGGAATCGTGCTATGAATGCCACATTCCACAAGGAACTAAAAAGGAACGGAACGATAAGCTAAATAATGTCTAGCGTACGACTGATCTCTAGTAGCATGGGTTATTGCTACATGCATACCTGCCAACTCCCGAATATCTGCCTAATTTCCCTATTGTACGAATGTTATCTGAAATCTCCCGCAAAGTGGCCGCCACAGGTAAGACTTTTTTTTTACGTACCTCAGCCTTTATTGCTGCGACAGTTGCTGCGGTGCTGCGGAAGAGCAATCGCCACTACACTTCTAGTTCACTGTAACTATACCGTTGATTAGCGTGCCATATCCCAATGGCAGATCGAAGGTCACCACCAACTTCGGCGTGTTGCGCGTTCGCGAGAAGGAATAGCGACCCAGGTTAGTGTTTAAGAGGCGCCCATCTGCATTCAAGTTCAGTGCGCGCTCGGTGTGTACGGGTGAAAGAGACGACGACAGTGACGGGCAGCGTACGTAGATCTGTTTTTTCTCCTGAAGTGCAACACGTTGGCTCTGTTGTCGCGGCGCATCAAAGCGCGTTGAGTTATCACAACTAAACCAAGACACGCGCGCATGCATAAATCTCTGTAAAGCACGCATTGGTCTCGTACTTATTCAAATAAAACAAAACAGAGCTCGAAAACTGCGTTGAACCACGGCATTTCTTTTAGGGGCGAAGCTCCTTTTAGTCTAACCTTGTCACGCGTAACTGAGAGAAGAGGCGAGAGAGTTCTGTCTCATAGAAGTTGCATATAAACTGCAGTTGAGTGAGGATATTCTAGATGGTGCGGTACCGCGACTCTCCAATTGGCTGCTGCGCGGGCTGTGCCTGGGTACGCGGAGAACGAGTGCCCCTCTCAGTCTATGGCCATTCTCGAACGTGATCGGACGGACGGATGGACACACGGATAGATGGAAGGATGCTTCGCCTCACTCATCATCATTCACTCCGTGGGTATGCTGTGTATATATATATTTTTTTCAGCACGGTAAATCAACTTGTCGAGAGCAATGCTGTCATAAGATACCGGCGCGTTTTTTCTGTACGTGACAAAATAGCACCGTAGGATGGTGGCACAATCACTATTCTTCAAGCACGTAATAGGAATGTAGCTTTCGTGCACGGCAGATTATAATGTCGGAGCCTTCGTGCTACCGAACATGTGACCTCCAAGCATGACAAAAAAAAAACTTTTTTTGCGCGCCTTCTGGGTAAAGAGGCCAGAATGCTGGGACTTTTTACATGTAAGCCTACATGGCGGAGGTAACGAAGGGCCTCACTCGCACCCATATGACTCGTACCACCCATACCATGGTCATCACACTGAGTACGTTATATCGAATGCCATGATGTTGCGTAGTGAAACCACAAAACACCAGAAACTTGCAGAAGCAGAAAAACGCAGATTAACTTAGAGAAATTTGACAAATTAATGTAAGAACTTTCGCAAAAAATGTTTTATTGATTTCAGAAGCAAAATACGTATCTGTCACGGTGTAGGAAGGAGAGGTGACTGATCGCCTCGGGTTCGCCTTCTCACTACCAGAGAGCGCTAAAAGTACCGGGGCCATGCGAGTCGCGAACTGATAGCGGCCACATCAGTTCGCTCCGACACGAGGCCGTCTTTTATATCGAACGTCTCTCTCTTTTTGTGAACTATCCGCAATCTTTGAAAGTTTTGGTTAACCCTGTGAGCTTATACGACGTGCGTGTGGCAATGTAAAAGCGATGGGGAAGAAGTGTTTCGCCCCACGCTACTTTTTTTTTCTTGTTTGTTCTTTTTATGTTGTTTTCCTTACAGTAGTCTTATTATAATACAAATTCATTACACATAGTTAAAATGATGACAGAAAAATTGCACTACACTTTCTTGGCCAATCCCCCTGAGTGGCCAAGAAAGTGTAGTGGAAGGAGTGTATAGTGTATGAAGGAGTGTATCATCCCAAGGGAAACAAACAAACCAACACGCTGCAACACAGGGTACAAGTCCTGTACCGAGAAACTTTCGCTGTTTTCTGCGCCGAGAGATGAAGAACGTCTTCGGGTGTGGAGGAATGCCGTTGCACGCAATGATCGAATCCTACAGTCAACATACCACCTCTGCGAACGGCACTTCGAACCTCATTTGGTGAGCAATAACCTGGGAAGCGGTCTACAACGGCAATGTTTTGTGTCGAGCACCCCGGAAAGCGTCCCTCCCCAAAAATGCAGTGCCCAGTATTTTTCCGGACTGCCCAAGCTATCTCTCGGAAGAGAAAAAACAACGCAAGAGGCCAGCCGAGAGTCTTGACGCCAACGAGACTTTCAAGAAGCACCGAAAGCAAAGCCAGGAACTCGGTGGCTCGCTTTCTCAATTCTTTCTTGCGGATCCCCCCGAAAGTGGTGCTACTGCTTCGGACATGCTCTTGCATGATTGTACCTCGACACCCCTCCCAGCGCCGTCAATTTTTGAAGAACTGTTTAGAAGCCCAGCATGCGTTGAGCTTCCGTCCACAACTTGGGGTTTTCACCGACTGCAGGTTGACGAGCTTCGCAATGTTGTGTTCTCGGAATTGCGGCGCGTTCGAGAACCGCAGTGCGCTGCTGACACAAGCCACATAGTGCCGTGGAAACTGCTTGACATTAATCGAGACATGCAACTCAGTGTTGTTTTGATGGGCAAGCCGGTTTCTCACGATGTACTGGGATTCAGCCTTGAGGTGTCAACCATCGACGACATCACAATCTTACTGAAGAACCTGGAGAGCCTCCATCTTTGCGGTGGCGGTCCAACGGCAAAGGAGTATCTCCATGCACAACTGGAATGCGGATTCGTTGATGTTTGTGGACGGTGGAGGCACAGGAAGTGTGTGCAGATTCTTCCTGCCAACGGTGCCTGCCAGAGGTGTGCTGGCCTGTCGGACACTCTGCGGGTTCACCAAAGGAGGGCACTGCTCAGGAAACAAGGAAAAGGAGCCCGCACGAATTTTCGGATGTCAAACTTACATAATTATGAGAATGTGAGAGTTTTCCGACGAGCACAGTATGCGCTAAAACGAGCCAAGGATAGCTTGACAAAGAGGGTAAAGGGGCTGCAGCAAGCACTGAAGACAATGCAAGACAAGTTTGTTGCCATTTCTAATGAATACCTGCAAGGGAAGTTGGTCAAACTGCACGCCCCAAATGCACAGCTCATGGTCATTCAGGAGTGTATCGCAGCTGCTAAGGCAACAGGCAAGAAAAACCACCGATACACGGAGAGTTGGCTTCTGTTGTGCCTGCTTTTGCATATTCGGAGTCCATCTACGTACGCCTCTTTAAGAAACAATGACATCCTACCGTTGCCGTGCTGAGGGTTTAGAGTTTTACTCAAGTAGGGCTGTCCCTGGCCTACATGATGTCACAGCAACAGTGGACTTCACTCAGCGCATGAACAGCTGTTTGATGCACTGAACAGGCAGGTGCCAAAGGAAAGTCTTAAGCGCGGCTGCAAGGACTTCAGTGTCCTGGAATCGTCATTGAAGTGGCTTAATGAGTGGGAGCAAATGGTTGTTGATGGCAAAATATCTAACGCTAGTTTCCAGACACAGTCAACAGCTGACGACTTTCGCGTGGCAATCATGTCTGCTCTAGGTCTTTTGAACTACCTGCTAAATGATTGCGATTTTACATATGTGCTTACCGGCAAAAAGAATCAAGATGTCCTTGAAAGATTTTTTGGCATCATTCGGCAAGCCGGAGGCCAAAATGAGCACCCCACGATGCCGACCTTTTTACAGCTCTACAATATGCTCAGTGTGTATAGTCTGCTTAAACCACCCAAGTTCGGCAACTGTCAAACTGACCTTGGGCAAGAGGCTCCATGCAGGCTAGAAGACCTGCCTTCAAAGATGAATCTCCGGGGGAAAGCAAGCTCCAAGAACTTAGGAAGAGGTTTGATGGGTATGTTAGTGAGGAGCTAGAGTGGGAAGCTATTTATGACCACTCCTATGCCTTAGCTGAAGTTGTGGACTGCATAGTTTATTATGTTACAGGGTTTGTGTGTCGGAAGTTGCTGAACAGCACAACCTGCGAAACGTGCAAACTTGTCCTTGCGAGACCTGTTGCTCACTCGCAGATGCCTGAAGCAGCCCTCGTAAACTGTAAGACCCTTGGAAAGCTCATTCATCCCACAACTAACATATTTGTGTTACTTCGCGCAGCAGAAGTAGAGTTTCAAAGAAATTGCACGCAAAGGAATGCTTACGAGCTCACCATTGATCATATATTAGATAACAACTGGCTCTCATTTCCTTGCATCACCCACAGAGATGAAGTGATTGCTAAAATCTTGCATTATTATGTGGGCCTTCGGATGAGGCAGTATTGTAAGCAGAGAAAAGAAAAGGAAAACAAGACGCACAAGCTCAGAAAACTGTCAAAACTTGTGACTGCACAAGTGTCCTAAACAAAGTATTTGGCTTGGTGTTTGAATGTGAGTGATTTCCTCAACATTTCTTGTTGGATACATTTTTCTGTAAAACAGTGCAATAAACATGTATATGTGCGAACAAGCTTATTAGGCATGAAACTGTAAAAACATGTTTAAAAAGTAACAACGCAAAACTGAAGTAGATATCTGATTCATGTGTGTGCCCGAGTTCAGCGAAATTCAAATGTCCTTCGTAGGCCGAAGTCACCGTGACCGTGGTGGATAGCACTGGTGCACCGCAACATTTAATTGCCCCTATTTCTGTTTAAGTTACTCGCAGAGGTGGTTGCGTCTTCGCGAAGAATTCTTGAAGCTACAGTCACTGTCGCGTCCCAAATAGCGTGCATGCGCTTCGGCCTTAAAATTCACATACCAACTCAAGACGTCCCAAAGAACCTTGGTTCTTTCGAAACGGTATTTTCGTTTGAAGCGACCCTGAATTCATGCCACCGAAATCTAAGCACGCGCTGTGCACAGAACAGTGCAAGGCGCGTTTCATGCCAGTGGCAACTGAAGACCCGCAGTACATGGCCCCTGTTCGCGCAGCGCCACCTACGAGCACACACGTCCGCGCCGAACAAAGTTTCGCCGCGCTCGCCTGCCACGTTGAGTCACCTCTCTTTCCTACACCGTGTTTTTTTTTTTTTTGTCACATGGCCTTTGAGATTTTACGGCGCACTTGCCAGCGCACATACTTGGAGGCTGTGTTTTCCAATTTATGGTTTTGCTACTCAGTCACAGATAGCGCCACTGCTCTTCACGTCGAGAAAAAATCGGCTGCTTTGAATAATGGACGCCGCCGTAAACGCGTCGTTTCAATTTATTTTGCACAATGAACAGAAACAAATATACAATTAGAAAAGAAAAAGGCTTCGAAATCTCCCCTGTACCATTGCCTCTATGAGTAACCGCCGATATGTCCGTTGTACTGACACGGCCTCTAGATATATATTTTTTTATCCAGTGGCCTTGGTAAACTTATTGGTATTTTTTGTGTCACGTTATGTTGGCGTTGCTAGCATTGTGGCGGTCTCAACCAAGAACGCGAGGAACAGTGACAAAAACCAAAGCTTTAGGTTCGTTCAACCTTTTGTGTTCTACGCGTATATATGTGGTCAACTTATCCGTTGTTTTTCACTTATATGCAGCGTGGTGATCTGTTATCTGTACAGCAAAAGTGACTTTCTTCGGTGCTTTTATTTTTGCCAGGTGACAGTGAGCCAGCGTCCAGCCAACAACATATATTACAATATATTCTTTAGTTTCTTTAGCGACGACAAGTACTATCGTGCTTCCACCTTTATTATTACGCTCTTTTTGTTTACACTAAGTTTCTTTGAAGGCTTGTCATAGCGTTACAAGAGGAGATGTTTAACTCTCTGCACTTCCACGAGCCAGTCCGCCAGCAACATTTTGTCTCATGTCAATGGAATTTGCTCGATGAGGGAGTCAGAGGGACATCGTAGTGAATAATTTAAAAGCATACATATAATCTCAAACTCCCGGCGTTATTTAACGTACGTCGCTCTGCAGTGAACGTTGAAAGGGTCAGTTATTTCATGTTTCTGGGAAGAACTTCACAACAGCCAGAAACCTAGGATTCATCCAAAAATTCAGTTCACCTTAAAGCGGTTTCGGTTTCGTTTTTGAAGTTTTTTGCTTACAATACTTAAGCTGTTAGCATCTTAGGGCAACAGCTATCTTTTCTAAACAAAGACTGTAGTATTTTAAAGGTGTGCATTTTTTAAACCTTATTGTAGCACAATTTCAATGCAAACAGTTACACTCGTCGTTCGCAAGAGGACGCCACCAATAAAAGGAGGAGTTGCCGAGTTGGTTGCCGTGCCGTGAGTCACTGGAGCTTGGACACTTGTAAGTGTTTTGACGTTATTATACGTTAGAAACAGGGGTTTATAACTGCATCCCAGCCCCGCGGGTCAGCTCTGCATCCGCGGCAATTACTTTCCGAGCAACGCAGGTTAATCGTCAACCCAGTAACAGCGTGAGCGCGGTTCACCGGCGTTGGCGGTGGCTGCAGGGCGCAGCGCGTACGATCGCCTTATCTGGTATATGCACCGGCTGATTGCATTGTTTCTGCGCGATCTCGCGCGAGCGTAAGCCAAGCAAAACTAGCAGCTCGCGCGTGTGACTAGATTGCCGCGTTTTTTTCGCGGTTTCAGAGGAAGGGCAACGTATAGCAGTCATCGAAATCAGGAGCGTGCGTTGTTTCGGTTGTACCTTTTTTATTTCCCGACCTAGTGTCACCGACCTTATCGGTCTTGCGGAGGTGTACTTGCCAGGAGAGATATCTCTTCGCACACTACACGTACGCTCTTCGTCTCATAGCTGTGCCCTGCTCTGAGCGCGTAAAATGTCGCGACTTTAACGCGATCACAGCCTTAGAGGAAACCGGGCCCACCTTTGCGCTACGCCTGTACGCTTGTCATACAAACGTAATTACTCGCGCGTGGCCATGCGAGAACGGAAGCTTGCGAATGCCGCCGGCCCGCTTGATTTATTTAGCCGGCTTTCTCTACTGCCGACGTTTTTGACACTGAGCTAGGATCGCTTGACTGTCATCTTTCTTTCTTTTATTTTTTAAATGAGAGAACACCTACCTGCGCGCTCGTGTGCTTTCGTATTCATCGCGACCCGCGCGTTGGCACGGAACTTCTTTGTCGCTTGATTAAGCGCCACGCTTGAGTGTGTGTGTTTTGCATTGGTCTCAACGCTGCTACGGTTCGGACCCAATAAGCGGAGATGACTTGGCGCGATTTGATCTACCAATCCGGAGGCAGCTCTTCTCTGTTTTAGATCTCGACGATTTGTTGTTGCCTGTTGACTGAAATTCGGTCGTCGGTTGTCTGCAGTGTGGAGTAATGTTGTAGCGATTTTCAAGGTTTCACGTACCGGTGTTGACGTTGCAATGGCAGGTGAGGGGTTTGCTGGTTGTTCTGACGTGTCTCTGGGTGTTGTGTACTCTTATGATTTAAGTGTGTTTTTGCGATTTAAAGTGCGACTTGTGAACGCATGCGAGGGCACTTATTCGTATTCCACCTTACTGTTTAACCCGTTGTGGCTGTTTGCCGCAGTTCCCCGTTACAAGAATTACAGGGTAACCGTAAGAGGGAAAAAAAAAAAAAATCCGTTCCGTCATGTCAGATGCACTCGGCGGAAATGTGACATCATTCGACCGGCTTCCTCGGACTTGCGAAATCCTTTTCAAAACACGTAATTACGTACGGCGCGATAGAAAGTATACGAAGTACTCGCGGAGCCCACATTCTGGAATGCATGTGCCGTGTTGACCTGTGTGGTATTCAGTCTTCTTTTTTTTTGGGGGGGGGGGGGGGGCGGGGGCATATTTACATTCGCAGCGCAAACCAAACTGCTTTACTAATAAAACGTCTACCAAGTGTGCTCCAAAATCCTCTCTCGCAGTAGTGTTTGTGGTTCCAGGTATATACATTCGCTTCGTACTATATAGTAATAGCTGGATCTTTTGTTCGGTATAACGAATCTGCTATCTCAGTTCACTGATATTGCACAACCATTCAGTCGTCAAACATGCTGTAAAAAGTGACGTTAGTAAAAAGTATTCAAATGTTGCCAACGTTTTTCAACAAGCAGTGCGCGTGTCCGCTATTTTCTTATCCGCTGCCAGCAAGTGTGTCGAAGCGGATATGGTGACCTCAGCGCGCGTCATCGCCCAATGCAAGAGATGTCTAAATGGAAGAAAGCAAATTGCTGCGTATCCGGTTTAGGATTTATGGTACTATATATATATATATATATATATATATATATATATATATATATATATATATATATATATATAATGAGAGAGGGGGAGAGAGAGATGTTTTATATCCTGTATTGCACATAACAGGATGAACCGATGTTTCGCAAATAGCAGTTTTTCGAAATGGCGTTTCGAAGCCTGCCACTCTTCGTTATCTCTCGATCGTAGCGGTCCTTACGGTCTCTGGGCCGCGTATCTTTTAATGAAAGCTGTCGAACAAGCGAGACAGCGTATACAAAAAACGCTGTTCCGTATTTCATTGAGCTCGCAGGAAACCTGCGTCAAAAGTTCTTTGTCTCCTGTTTCGGTAACGTATCACAACTTATACGCATCTGGTCGGTGGCCGGCTGTGTGTAGGTATGTGGCAACGATGAAACGTTGTTGGATGTTTGTCTCGTGGCTTTGTTGTATGCGTGTGACACTGGATGACGAGTTCGCGAACTCTCCTTTTTCCTTCTCACCCGCTATGTGCTCGATTGCTGAGTCGAAGGTCGCGGGATCGAATCCCTGCCATGGCGGCCGCATTTCCATGAAAACGAAATGCTAAAGGTGCGTGTGCTTTTAGATTTTAGGTGCACGTAAAATAACACCGTTTAGTCGAAATTTACAGAGCCCTCCACTACAGCGTGTCTCATAATCATATCGTGGTTCTGAAACGTGAAATCCCTGCAATAATAATAATAATAATAATAATAATAATAATAATAATAATTAGTAGTAGTAGTAGTTGATCATCACACAAGCGAAACGGATATATGTCGTACACCATTTGCGTAGGACGAGTATCTGCAGAACGTAATATTAGCGTAAAAATAAACAAACAAACGAACAAATACCAGTAGACTGAAATAACTACGGGCTACACAGAGGATGTGGTTATATTTAACCCAGGCTTACTGCCAGGTAATTTTAATTAATGGGTACTATTGCTAAAACGATACAGGATTATGTTACAAGCATGAAAAGCATATATTGTTACAAAGGGAACAAACCTCGTCCGATGTTTATTATTATTTATATATGCACTTGAATTTCAAGCTTTTTTAATCTAATCGCAAGCGATAAACTATCCTGAGATCTAATCGACGTTAAGTCATCCAAACTTTAGTTTGATTAGACTTTACAAACCTATTTATTAAAGGGTATGCTGAGTAATATACTAAAAAAAGTACTTGCGTTGAGAGCTAAGTATCTAGTTTTTCTAATCTACCGGGTGTAGAATAAAAAAAAAACATACTCGGAATTTATTTGTAATACTACTGGTTTATACTGAGATGTTAATTTCAAGAATGAAAGCATTTTTTACAATGAAAATCTTGAAGGAAAAAAAAAAACGAGACTGAATTTGCAGGGCGTAACAGGAGAGACAGGCTGGCTAAACAATACACGAGTAAAATATTACGCAACCACTCCCTTGTGTTAATTGTGCAGTTTGACCTTGAGGGTATTTTAAATGAATAAATCAATGAGGGGGGAAGAGGGGGGCGCTGGCGGGAGGTCCCTGCGATCGTGTCTTCATCTAGCTTGCAGTGCCTGAAAAGTTCGGGGGTGCTAAGTTGCGTAATTGGGCGCTGTATTACAGAGGCGCATCGCGAACGCCAGGTGGAGTCGCCAGTGCGAATTTGATCCGGCAAGAGTCGATAAACGGTGGACGATGGGGGCACTCCATGAGAGTTAAGGCGGATCGTTCTTTGAACGATGTCGCACGATTTGTTTTTGTTTCTCCATGCGGTAAGTGTTGCAAAGGTATTGTTGCTTTAGTGGTCGGGTTGGTTGGTCTTGTACTCCCTTACTTGATAAGCTTGGATTTTACTTTGGAGTGTTTGGAAAGTGCTGAGTGCAAAATATTCGGAAATCTGTCGGATTTTCAGTGAGGGTATTCCTATTTGAGAGGATTGCGAAGGTTTCCAAGTACTCTGAAAATTATATTTTACAATAACATGAGAGAGGGGGGGGGGGGTGCCCAAACCGCTATACGAATATGACGCAGGTCGTGGAATCGAATCCCGGCTGCTGCGGCTGCATTTTCGGTGGAGGCGGAAATGTTGTAGGCCCGTGTGCTCAGATTTGGGTGCACGTTAAAGAACCTTAGGTGGTCGAAATTTCCGGAGTCCTCCACTACGGCGTCTCTCATAATCATATGTGGGTTTTGGGACGTTAAACTCCACATATTGATCAATCAATCAATCAGTCAGTCAATTGATCAATCAATCACGATATGAGTGTGATAGGACGCCGCATTGAAGGGCTTCGGAAATTTCGACCATATATAGCGTTTTATAGCGCTTACTGACATCGCACACGGACTTCTATACCATTTCGCCTGCACCGAAACGTGACCGCCGCAGACGGGGTCGAACCCTGGACCTGTAAAGAATGTGAGTTGACCCTATGAAAATCTTATTAAGTACGCCAAACTTTTAAAAGTGATTTGCTGTAGTGGAGAAGATACGTTTGGAGGATACTGGTTGATTAGGGAAAAAAAAAACGCAAAAGTTCTTCTGATGTTAGGCTTACTAGTAATTTCGTGGGCGTATCTGTTTGCAGATTAGATAAAATGATATATAGACGAAATACTACATTAGCTATTTTTGTCGTGGTACTATCTAAATGTGATGCCGTGGGCATCATTGTCACCATCCCATATGTATCGTATTTTTAGCTTATGTATTTGCTCTGACTTATATTTCTGAATTTATATTTATTTATTTCCGCTGCAAATGAAAATAATTTCTTTGTATTCTCCTGTTCGAAACGTATTCCATATTCGATTAGAGCCGCTTCTGGTGATTCGCGATTCGTACTCGACGTCTAGGTCTCAAGAGTATAGCTCCTTTCAAATTTCTTATTCAAATAATTGAAAAAAAAAAGTGGAATAGACTCTCAATTTGTGCTCTTACGCAACCAAGCTGACTTTCTTATCAGAGGATGAAGCTTGATAAGATAGAAACTAAATGTAGACAGGTTTGTTTCTTATACTTGATTTTGGCGCAGAATAGATTTCGTGAAAAGGGGCATCGAAAAAAGGCGGCATTTAGTGAGGTGCATGCCTATAACTACCAAAAGTATCATATGGCGTCCCTCGTGATCATATGATGGATCTTGGGAAGTAGCTACCTAACAATTAGTATTACGAAAGAGCGTAGTTATGAAAAGCGATACGCTACGAAAACAATCAGTGTCAGCGCTTCGCTTTATTTTTGCTATCCCTCTTTTCACAAAATGTATTGTGCAAATCAATCAATCAATGAATTAAAGAATCAATCATTCTGTATTTTGGCATCGTATGGTTACATCGCTAGGAATATAAAGAAGGGGTGCCAAGGTTAGACAACCGTTCTGGGACCCTCCGTACATGATTATTCAATATAAGTTGTGAAATTAGCATAATAATGAAAAACAAAGTACAGACGAAAAACATTCCCAATCAACCAAAACAACGCAGGTTTATATATACAGAAGGAATACCGCGATAATAAGAGACTTTAATAATCAACGCATACACATACGTAATTGTTTTATAAATTTGTCCAAACATGCAGAGAGAGCGACCGAGAACAGTGACGAGGCGTTTCCCGAACTGTTCGTATATAACTAAATAAGGAAAAGGGAAAAAAAAGCATCGAATAAGAAGCACAGTACAGGTCATGAATAATTGATATAATTAGTGGTTCAGAAAATGAGCTTTGAGTGTTGTCTTACTAAATGTAGCAAGAGATGACGATGTTTCCACATGATCAGGAAGAGAATTCCACATTTTAACAGCAGAAAAAGAGGCTGTCATTTTACCGGATTAATAATGCATACCCATGATATATTCATTCTTCTTCCCCACTACGACGTACCCCCATCCTCCATCTCGTCGAAATTTGAAATTTAATACGATATATATATATATATATATATTATTTACTGCAGTAATACAATTTCGTGCATCTTCGAGTCGACCCAGTTCTGGTGCCGGTCGTTCGTGCCTCGACCCCCCGCATTCGCGCCCTTGTTTTCGTAACACTCCACAGCTTACCCGCGCACTTTTTTAAAAGTGAGACACAACGACGTATAAATAGCCGCTCACTCAGCGTCCAGTCGTTAGCCGGCTGGACGAACACGTAAATACCTGCTGGTTGTTTGGCACGATGTGTGGTCAGTGCACCTAACTTTTTTTTTTTTTGCGACCTGTTCTCTTCGAACACGGCCCAAACTTTTGCGGGAAAGTATGGAAACAAAGCCATGCAGCCTTGTCCATGTTGCCTTTTTTCGTTTCAGTTTTTTTTTTTTGCTGGTCTTGGTTTCAGACATGCATCTCTTGGTGCGACTATCGACAGTATTGTATCGAAGAGAGAAGTGCGTGGGCATTTTATTGTTGTAGACATAAGCGCAGGAAACCAAGCAAAATAACTATAGGACTGAAAACAAGAGGGTCATGGTCAGGGTCCCTTTTCGCCTCCTTCTTATTTCCCTATTCGATCTAAAGATAGCTTATGTCGGCCACAATGGACATGTCTAACATCTCACAATCTAGTATGTATGTAGTCGTATATAGACTAAAATAAGCACATATCAAGAGCTTGTTTTTTTTTGTTAGACACAATAATAATGAGATCTAACAGACAATAATGCCAAGGAGTGTGTAGGTGTGCTATAAGGAGTGATTGTAATGTAATTGTGACGGAAGATAAGTGGGCGAAAAGATAACTGTTAATTAAAAAGTTCTGCTAATTAAATTCATTATTATTGTACCCATATACACTAGTTATATAGACTGTCCTCATTATGATACCCGACCGAACGAACTTTCGTCGAACTCTTTCCTATTACATGTGGACGTGGTTACACATTATTTTGCCTTGTGCACGTGCACACGTACAAGCGCATTTTTAAGATAAGATAAGATAATATTTTTATTAATTCAATAAAAGATAATACATAGGAAAAATGTTATACAGAAGGAGGTCCCAAAGCTCTAGGCTGCAAGGGGACCTCCTGTGCTGGTTACATAAAGAAAACAAAACATGTAAAGCAACTCGGCAAACAATAGAATAAGTTTAAAGGAATCAAGTACATTTCATTGCAAAAGAAAGAAACAGTAAATTATTGAAAAATCGAAACACTTGATAGCAGATGAAATCCATCAGCAAATGATCAATAACACCTGGCAGCAGAAGAAATGAAACTTGAATTGTATATACACATAAGTGCATGTTAGATAATAAATGATCGATACAAATATCACATGTGCTGAGTAGTAATAGGTAAAAAAAAGAAAAGTTAAAAGTGGTATGTCTCAAAGCGGCAACAATGCCAGACACATGTTATTCATCTAATTTGGTACAAAACAGAGCAAACATAATGAACGATTAGTTCCGATTGAGCAGCATAAACAACAAAATTATTTAAACATTAAGTAAATAGGAAATTAGGCGTTTTTTAAAACTGCCTATGTTTGGAGACATTTTTACGTCACTTGGAATACCGTTCCAAACGGAAATAGCTGTGAAGGTAGAGGTGAATCTGCCATAGTTAGTTCTAACTTTCGGTAACAGGAGGTTATTATTTGATGCAAATCGAGTTATATTTTGATTAATGAGTTGTTCTTTATGGAAGACCATGAAAGGCATGTTTGAGTGAAGAGAATTGTATGTAAGGGTTGCCATGTTGAAAAGAAAAAGTTTATGAATTGTTAGAATACGAAGCCCTTGTAAAACAGCAGATGCGCTACATCGTGATGGTTGATATGTGATAATGCGAATGGCCTGGTTTTGAACATATTGCAAAGGAGCAAGATGAGTGCTATATGTATTGCACCAGGATGCAATGCAGTAAGTGAAGTGACTGTGAACGAAGGCATAGTAAAGAGAAAGCAAGGTATTTAGACCAAAGTATGGACGTGCTTTGATGAGAATCCGGATGCCATAAGCTGCTTTTTGCTTTAGGTGTGAGACATGGGAAGTATACTTTAAATTTGCATCAAGAATCACTCCTAGAAATCTACACTGACTGGAGGCTTTGATAGGATAATTATTGACCGTTATAGACGGATATTCAGTGACCTTTTTTTGAGTGGGGTGAAATAGCACAAAAACTGTTTTACTAGGGTTAATTTCCAGTGAATTATGACGACACCAGCGAATTATATTTTCAAGATCACTGTTTAGTTTAAAAGTAACAGTATCGATCGAGGTGCAAGCAGTTAAAATCGTAGTGTCATCCGCATACAGATAAGGTAGACAGTGCGATAGGTGAGAAGTTAGATCATTAATGTAGATGGTGAAGAGTATTGGGCCTAGAATTGATCCTTGAGGTACTCCCCGATTGATTATTTTAAAATTAGAAAGATGATTGGATATGCTAACAGCCTGTTCCCTGTCAGTTAAGTAGCTGTGAATGAAGTTCAGGGCAGGTCCTACAACACCGGCCGCGTTTAGCTTGGTAATTAAAATTTTATGAAGGATTGAATCGAACGCTTTCGTGAGGTCAATAAACACTGCTCCAGCATATTTACCTGAGTCAATATAGTGTTTAATCGTATCCGTGAATGAAAGAAGCGCGAGGTTGGTAGAGTAGCCTGCACGAAAGCCAAACTGCGAGGCAGACAGAATGCTAAATTTAGTTAAGTAATTTGTTAGTCGCTTTTCAAAGCACTTCTCTATAACTTTGCTGAGCACAGACAGTATTGCAATGGGGCGATAGTTAGAAACCATACCCTTATCGCCTTTTTTAAAGACAGGAACTATTTTGGCTCTCTTTAAATCAGATGGAAATGTGCCATTTTTAAACAAAAGGTTAATTACATGTGAGAGGGGATCAGCGACGATATCAGCGACATATTTCAAGTGAACTGGTTGAATTAACTCACATAAAAGGTTGGCCGAGCTCCCCCCTTCCCATTTAAGAAACTTGAAAATTCTCGCTACGCCCTTGAACTTTTTACGACTTTTACTTCCTGTGAATGTTCAAGTTTGGTCATCCGTCCCAACAGTCCGGCGCAGTTGAAAGGCCGCGCCGGACGTCGGTCCTCACTAAATCATTCAGTCGCTATAGCGACAGGCGGCATGTACAAAGGGCACAGACGGTATTGGCGTGAGCGTATTATTCGCGCTTACAGGGAATCCTTCGTTCGAAGGGAACAATTGCGATTCCCCCATCACGAAAGAGGTTCCACGGGTTACCAAGTGTTTTCAGGCAGGCGTGTTCATGCGTATGCGTCTATACCGTGTAGCGCTGTTCGTTTATTTGTCGAAAATGCAAAACTAAAAAGGTTGACGGCACAACAGGGCGGCACTGAAATTCCTCCGTAAAATACTCCCTAAGAAGTAAAGGTTGCTTCTTTAGAGAAGTATAGCCAACCTGCCACACCCTTTGCGCCATTTTGGGAGTGATTGCGATAGAGTGACTGCGCTTTCGCGGTTACTCCCCCCAAAAAAGTTGATTGATTGATATGTGGGGTTTAACGTCCCAAAACCACCATATGATTATAAAAGACGTCGTAGTGGAGGGGCTCCGGAAATTTCGACCACCTGGGGTTCTTTAACGTGCACCCAAATCCGAGCACACGGGCCTACAACATTTCCGGAAATGCAGCCGCCGGAGCCGGAATTCGAACCCGCGACCTGCGGGTCAGCAGCCGAGTACCTTAGCCACTAGACCACCGCGGCGGGACTCCCGAAAGGAGTAAATGTTGTTATTTTGCACAAAAGAAAAAAATGAAGTTTTAGTTCACTTTGAACTGCGTGCAGGCATTTGACTAATTGTACAAGCGATGTGCAAGCATCACATCCGGAAACGAATTTCGGAAAATTTGCAGCAAACGCACAGTATTCGAACTCACGATCACTCGATCGCTCAGTAAGCTTGCGCTTACACTAGCCACTACAGCCACACCACGATACGGCACTGTCTTGAAGGAAACAGGCTTGTGTAGGCACTGATGCGTCGTTTGCACACGGCGTGAACATTCCTGCAGTTACTCAAAAAAAAAAAAAGCGCATTTTACTCCTCAAGGAGGAAAGTGCCTCTCCTTGCCGTGGCGTGTGCAATCTTTTGCGCACATTTTGTTTTCTGGAGGAGCGAAGAACCCTTTTCGGGGTAACTGCGCAGTCTATATAGTGCGTGTGGCTTCGGACATGTAAGGGCATCACATACCTCTTTTTGCTCCGTTTCGTGCGGCAAGGAACTGCTTGTCCCAATATAAGAACGTTGTATATAAGGTGCTGGGAACCTCTCACCTATTCATTAGGCTATCGAGTCTCGTTGGTTATCAGAATTAATGAGTCAAATCGCTTCCCCAACTATTAACGGCCATGCACCACTATACACACCGAATCAAGAAAGAGCTCTCAGTCTGTAAATCCTGCTCGTTCTCTGCAACGGAGCGTATGCTTGTTGTTCGGAGACGCCTTGGCTCTTTTGCGAACTGACTATAGACGCGATAACACATATATATTTTACTCGTGTCCCACGTGATCCATGCAGCCGCGAATCAGACTCGTCTCCACGGTCGGCTCACTTTTATTCCTCACGCCACGGAACTCGAGTATAGCAGCCAAAAAGTCTTGTAAACACGGTGTTAGTTTTTGCTGTTAACCGGCGCTGTCTCGAGGAACAACATTCGTATAGTATATACTCAGCGAGAAGCTGACCGTGCACACAGCGAACCACGAAAAAACAAAAAAAATATCACAGATAATATTCACGGAGCAAATAATCATGAGGGGGCGAAGTTTCGTGGGCCCTCTGCTCGGGATCCGCCTGTCATTGTGCGCGTTTCACCGTCTCCTCTCGGGCCAGCATCAAGGGAGTGACATGTCCATAGAGTGAATGAGAACCAAAATTGGACATGTTCGCCGTCTGGATTGTGGCTGCAGTTGTACGAAAATTGGAGAATTACTATTTTACTGACAACTGAAAAAGTTTTTATTAACTTCTGCACTCAAATAGCTTTTTCAAGCAAAGGATAAACCAGAAAATTGTTTTTATAATATATAGCTGCGTGTGAAACGAAACAGTTTTCAAACCACCAGGGCGTTTCGATATGGCGGCTGTCTGTTCTCATAGCAGACGACACCATCGTCGTCTGCTTCTGCGTCACGGATGTCCGCCGCTCGTTGGAGCGGCTCCTTGTCTCAAATTCTCTCGTTTTCATATAATACAATGCAGTAAACTATTTACTAGAAGCTCACAAGTATCTTGCATACTTACCTTTAGTAAGTGAGTGGTGCCGCATACAAGCCGAGTGAAACTACAACGCTGATCACACAAACTTGTGGCAATATAGTCTTTTATGGCAAGTCAATAGGTGTAAATAAAGGCCACGTAAGTAACGTTTTAGTATGTACAGCAGTGAACAAGATGCATGCATCAGCGTTCATGTGCAAACAGGGTACGTATATAATCCTAACGCAGATGCCCGGAGCACAGAAGCTGTCCAGCCAACGCCACCTATAGAACTAGTTCTAGGTGGTGTTGGTCCAGCGCTGGCTAATATATCCATCGCACTCCACGAAAACTTTGTTGCAGTTAGTAAAGGTATGCCGACAACGTTCCTGCACTTCTATACCTGAAGATGTCGTAACACCTCGTTGACAATATTTGGCAAACTTTCTGTAATTAATATCAAAGTATCTGCGGGTCTTTCACGAGCAGTGCGGCCCGACTGTGTTCTCGGGTTCGTGCAGCCATCTATACGTGGGTCACTTTCCAATCTTCTACGCGTTCGCACTATTCATGCTTACAAATGCTTGAAATTAAATTAAATGTATAGTTTTTATGCGTACCAATCTCAAGTCTTACTAATAAAATTGTCAGAAAAAAAGGCTTAGAGGGGATTTTGTTCGCCGCCGCCGGCGTTGCGCTGTCGTTGTTTCGATGGTGGCGACGCCTCATGGCGCGGCCGCGAAGCTCGCAACATGCCACACCACTGCCCGCATCTCCAAGGCGTCTGTCTGTCCGTCTGTGTTCCGTCTGTCCGTCCGTGCTCCGCCTGTCTGTCTATCTGTCTGCGACAACGGACAGACAAACAACAACGAAGGAAGGACTGAGCCACAGCGTAAGGAGCTTCACCCTTAAAAATAGCAAGCGTTGAAAGTTTTGCTAGGAAACGTGTCGCGCCTGAAGCACCATGTCACGCATCGTGCCGCCGTCACTGCCCATGCTGGGCGCCTTGAAGTATTTTGAAAGTGACCGATCAGGAGGAGCCAATGCTGACTAGTGTTCCGTTTTATATGGGGCCCTCTTTGCACTGATGACATTACCTATTGGGTTTACTGCTCGTTGTTTCGCGCTGTGGCGGTTGCTTTGCAGTGGACATTCGTTATCTATACACAATCTATTCGTTATCCATGTGCGATTTGTTGTCTGCAGGTTCAACATGGTGTCTGGCCTAAGTTCAGCGAAGTAATTTATCTGTTTTTCAATCTTTCTAATTACCCATGCAAATTCGTACACGTAAGTTGCGTTGCTACTGGCAGAGGACACGTGATCGAGTACCGTACAGCTCGCAACGGTATATTATAGTCACTAGTCCCGTTAATAAGGAGGCCATCGCCGGGCTTATTCTAAGGGCGGCCGTGTGGGAACCCCGAAACGCGCCACGAAAGCACGGACACTTTAGAGGTGGTCCTTTTGGTGCGCAGCGAACGCCGGCTGCGATTCAAAGAACGAGCCAGTGCCGCGATTTGATAACAAAACAAAAATATATTCTCACATAAGGCGGAACAAATGACGCACAAACGTGTTCACTCGGCAGTTATCGAACGCAACTCACAATGTGCTCCAATACATGCAAAACAACGGGCATAAACAACGCTCACGCTACAATGCAGTCTCGAGCATTAAATAACCAAGACACTCATCGAGTAAAAT
Source organism: Rhipicephalus annulatus (assembly GCA_013436015.1). Taxonomy (NCBI): domain Eukaryota; kingdom Metazoa; phylum Arthropoda; class Arachnida; order Ixodida; family Ixodidae; genus Rhipicephalus; species Rhipicephalus annulatus. The sequence continues at coordinate 170,925 of WOVY01003965.1, read as the reverse complement.
GTTCGTGAAACGGATTCAGTGCGAAGTTCTTGGAATCAAGCTCTAATGCTTCTTTTCACACGTAGTAAATCACACGTAGTAAATTAACATGTTTGGCGATTAGAAACACGTACTAGCGCCGCAGTAAGTTTATCTGCTTGTACCATATCGGGGGAAGTGATTTTAAGTGAAACAGAAGAGAAAAGTGAGCCCCGTAACTGTCTCTCAGGGGGAGGACACCTCAACAGTAGCTCACGAGGGAGGGGGTTAGAGAAGGGATTAAAAGGATAGTATTAAAAGGTAAAGAGAGAGAGGAAGAAGAAAGCGAGGTGCAGGGACAGCGAACGACGGAAGTAAGGAAAAGACAGGAAAGATGGACACGGTTGCAGGAGTCCGAGGACGGGGCACCACTGGCGAGAGCTCTTGTCGTTGTCAGGAGATAGCGTAGGGCAAGTCCAGTAGGCCAGAGCTACGCTGTCGTCGAAGATTGGCGTCAGAAGATGGCGTAGGGCCAGGCCAGTCGGCCAGAGCTACGCTGACGTCGGAAATCGCGAGGGCACAACCGGTCGGCACGAAATCCAGTGAGCGAGTCTCCGTATCGTTTTGAGCATTGCTACTGTTACATGTGACATCCTTCAGATTCATTTGGTGCAGCGGATTTATGCCGTTTACAGGGAGTACATATTGCCGTTTCGTTTTGGTTAGTTTGGGTAGAAGCATTCGACACTCCCCCCCCCCCCCCCTTTTCAGTGGCGGTCAGTTGAGTTCAACGTTTTGCTTTACGCTAAGCGTTCAAATGCAGCAGTCGTAGTATACACGGTGTATATAAACACGGTGATACGAGACTTTAGGAGTTATGATGTGCTGTAAACATTGACGTGTCGTTCTGTCGGAGGTCGAGCTCTCCACGCGCCCGGCGTGCAATCGGAGAGCAATGTTTTTTTTTTTTTAGCTGCAGGGAACCAGTGGTCTTGTTATCGTGTTACGGTCGACCACTTCCTGCTCTTTCTGAACTCTCCCGTATTCGGTGTTCGGAGTGTTTGGAGGGGCGATTAGGTCACCCGGGTGCTTTATTTTTTTTTCTGGGCGATGGTGTGGGTAGGTATACTTTGTTAACTAGATGACCCGTGTACGTTATAGTAAACAGCTAGAGTCATGCCTTCTTTGAACACGTCTTCTCCTGCGTGCTATTTACTAACGTACTTTTGGAAAACAAGCACCTTTCCACGTGATGCTGGAGGTGGTCTGACGCAACTCTTCCGACGTAATAAAGCTCGTGCTTTCTGATATTAATCGCAAAATGGCCAACAATCCTTACGTTGGCGAAGCCATGTGGAACGGGTTGGGGGATACTCACCTCCACCCATAGGCATCGACAGGGGGCTGCAAGAGGGGCATTTGCACCCGGCCCCTTCCCCACCTAAAGCTACGGAAATGCACTTGCCCTCACACAAGGTGCACCAGTGCAATGCAACACTGATTTGCACCCCCCCCCACCCCCCACCCCAATAAATAATCCTGCCGATGACCATGCTCCCACCTACCCTTCAAAAAATGCAATGTTATATACATGCATACATGCAACACACGTGCGAGAAATGCTTAAAGGTGTTTAACGCCCCTCCACTCGTCCCCCGAAAAAATATTTATTGCTACGCCCTTTATCCCATTGAAATCCTGGCGGCTGCACTTAAAGGGGCCCTGCAACACTTTTTGAGCATGATCAGAAAACGCTAGCGATCGGTAGTAGAGGCTCCCGATCGACAACACGCGAGCCAAATATTATAGCGCAGCATGCGATCAGAAATGAAATCAGTCAGCTGAAAATTGCTTTCTCTTCTCTCGACGAATCACGGAATATACCCAAAAATCACACGTTGCAAGCCCATTTATCGGCTTGCTACCCATTGGCTCATTTGAACATGGCGCGCTCGCTTACAAAGATCGCCGCCGGAGACTGCTACTTCTCCGCGCGCGCGCAATTACACTGAGAAGGTGCGCATTCGAAGCAAGAAAAAAAAGTGCTCAAGGTCACGAGGCCCGCGTGACGTTTTTCTGTGGCCATGCCATCCCTCCCTGCTTAGCTTCCAGCGCTTTCGTCGGGACGAGAGAAGAGGGAATGCACAGCATGCGACAAACCTTTGTAACTCCACTCGCACTGGACGGATCCTTGAAACTTTTGCTGCGTTGAATTCGTGAGGAAATAAGCTCTTACAGCACATTTCGTGTATGAGCCGTCGGCGTGCCCGTGTCAAATGACACCTCATACCCAGCGCAGGCCTAGCGTTATGTCCGGTGTATGGGAGGAACAGAATTTACGCCTTGTGTTTTGACTATGCTTGCTCTTTGCGCGGGGGGAGGGGATAATTTTGGGTGGCTCCAGCCCACCCGTGCCCCCCGCTGGCGCCGCCCCTTCTCGTAGTACGTACATGCATATGCGGCTCCACTATCGTCGACTCCGCCCTTCACAAGGCAGCCGTGCCTACGCAGAAGACGCGGCGCGTTCCGCATCGGTCACCACGCGGTCCCTACGAGAGGGAATTGGGAAAGTTGTTTCTCTCTCTTTCCACCTATATAGGGAGGAAGAGACGCAATGTTATGCCATAGTATAAACGGTGCCTTGCCTGTTGTAGGCATCCGAAGAGTGTAGGATGCTGTTTCTCGTACCAACGACTTATGGAATATTGGAGCACCGTGCACGTCAAAGTTGTGCCTCCTTGTGGCTTTCACTAGGCGGGCGCCCTTCCCTCTGAACATCAATAAACCAATCACTCAACTATATAATAATCCTAGCGCACATTTGAAGCGGTACGGCAAAGACTGCGCTTTAGATGGCTGCGTCTGGGCCTGGAACGCGTTTAATGCCCGTGACACACGGGCAAAAGTAAAGTACTTTGAAGTAAACCCCTTTTGTCGCCTAAGGGGACCATTTGCAGAAAGGAGTGGCGCTCATGACACACGGCACCGGACTACTGCTTTAGGCAGTGCCTCAGAAGAACGCTGCAGAAAAAATGGCGCTGTTTGTGGAAGGAGCAAGATTGGAAATATTAAAAAGAATCTGCGCATGTACATCACATTCAGTGATGCCGGAGCATAAAACCGTATTTTTTTATTGTCTGGTGGCTTATAATGCGCATACCTGTAATTTTCTTTCGCTTTTTTTGTGTTTTTAGCAGCAACTTAAGTTCGTCTGGCAACTATGAACAGTCGGTGTTTTGCTGTTTTTGTTTTTTGTCGTGCTGCTTACATGGCTGCGTCCAGCTGGGTCAGTGACGGCGTGCCGCGTTTCATCGTGGTCCTACGATGTCTCAGCGCAGAGACAGAGATAAAGCAACAGTTGAGGTGGGCCTGACTCTTGTGGCCCTTGGCTCCATCGAAGATGAGCTAAACGCTGCGAAGGCAAGAGTGATGAGCCTCAAACAAAGAGTCGTCATGAACAGCTTCATTTTGACTGCTTCCGCACTGTCCCCCCGAGCCATCAACCGCGAAAGTTGGGCCTATGTGCACAACAAACGCTGGTTCGAAGACACATTGCCGTTATTAGGCGACGGCCACTTTAAGCAGTGTTTTCGAGTGAGCCCGACATAGCAACTGCCGCTGCCAACCCTAACATGATCGCGCTAGTGACGTAATGCAGGCGTTTGAGAGTATGGACAGACTATAGGCCTTCATTTTTCAACAAATCACACTGCTGCTGAAAATGAAAACATTTTCTCAGCGCAAAAAAATACTGACAGGGCACCGCAGTGTTGCGACACGTTTTCTTCTATTGATAAATTATGCACACTGTATGCGAGAGTACTCCCTTCCTGCCAGAAAAGTAGATGCGGGATCTGCTTTTGCGAAAAGGATCTTTGCCGGAAAGGTGTTACTCCTTCGTCGTGTGTCACTGCGCCCGAACGCCTTTCCGAAAGATGTCCCCTTGTCTAAAGGACTTCAGGGTGCCCGTGTGTCAGGGGCATTATATTCGTTGCATATGCAATCTCAATCGCTCAATGCGAAGGAAGCTCACCATCCGAAGCCTTCGGAACGGGCTTGTCCAGCAGGCTATGCGAGGCTTCGTGGCTGCACCGCTCACGAATGTCGTGGTCACAAACTGCGATCACGAAAGAAATCTCAGCACATCCACGAAGTGAATGCTGACGAGTGGGCGAAGCTCCTTACATTGCCCACTAGATCATGCAAAGACGTGACAAGTGTGTGTGTGTGCATGCCATACGAAGTTGTTTATTAATCACAATGCGGATATGGTGTTGAGAAGACCATATGGATGGATATTCATGGTGATAACCATATGGGTATCCGTAGCCATGTGGATATTCATCTATACGGATGTCCATATCCATATGGATATCCGTATCCATATGGATATCCGTATGGATAACTATAAGTATATGAATAACTGTATCAGTATCCATATGGGTATTCATAGCGTGTCACGCCGACGGACGCTGATGGCGCGACCCCAAGGAGCTTCGCCCCTTAAAAAAGAGACGAGCGAAAACAGTCCTCCACGGCGGCCCTTTTTGTGCGCCGCCGTACCGCTTTGACGTGTCGGGCGAAAACACGAGCTTCGGATAAGGCGATAATTTGAATTGCGCGAATGCATTGAGCTGATATCGCGTGTACCCACTACGGGGACGAACGGAAGGATCGTGCCAAATCTGACCGTTTTCTTTTTTTTTTTCAAAACGTTCACGTACGTTTTGTAACCTGACAACGACAATGCAAATTGCACGCCTTTGTTTGGTATATACTTAGCTGCTGAGCATAACATATGTTCCTATAATCTTTGGTTGGGTGTTGCATTTACAAAGGTGTACTCATTTCGCATTGGTATGGCAGACACTCCTACATGCGACTACTGCGGAGCTGAAGAGACCATCGAACACGTCCTGTGCAGTTGCGCTTGCTACGACACACAGCGATGCCAGCTCCGGATGGTTTTGAATCGACTTGACCCCGGACCATTTTGTGTGCAGAAGATACTAGGACCTTGGGCATCTGCCTCAGTTGCGCAGAAAGCAACAAAAGCACTGCTACTTTACCTAAAGTCAACAAACCTGAGCGACCGCCTATAGACTGTGTGTGCTCCCCGAGTGTGCTCGTGATTGTGTGTACCTTCTCATCTCTCTGCAACCTCTTTTCTCCCCTTTATCCCTTCCCCAGTGCAGGGTAGCAAACCGGATGTGCGTCTGGTGAACCTCCCTGCCTTTCCTTGCATCTTTATCTCTCTCTCTCTCTCTCTCCTATAATCTGGACGCCCAACATTGCCAGTTTTATGGGCAACGCGTCTTGAATGGGCCGACGTTTCTTCGGCGCGTGTGGTGAATCAGAACGAGACTAAGTCTCGTGTGTGGGCTGTAAAATGGACTCACTCCACTTGCCTGTTTCCGCTATGCATCATCGGCTAGCTTAGTCGCTTTTGAAGCGCGCTCGCTTCGCCAGCGCCTTGCCCACGCTGCCCTTTCGACCTTGAACGCCGGATTGCGGCTGGCGAGACCTCGTGTGCCGCGGTGTGAAAACGCGGCGACGGCTGGTTGGGATTAAGAGGTCGTGTATACTTCATGCATTCTTGAACCGCTGCCCCTCCGAGTCGGCAGAGGCCGCCTTGCCTAATTGCCGAGTCTTTCTGCACTCGTGCGCGCATTGCTGTTGCGTGCCGACTTGTGCGTGAGGATTTCGCCGCCGTTGCGCAGATGAGGTCGCGCGCCGTGTAGCGCGGCGCGCTCGCCCGCAAGACTTCCTGTCGAGGCAGGACGCTCGGTTTACCGGCGGATACAGCGTGCACCGTCACGTCGACGAGTCTTCTGTGTAGTCGACGCAGACCGCTGTATACGCGAGCTTGGAGCATTGGAAGCTGGCGACGTTCGTTCCACGAGGTCTGCGGTCTTCGTGGAAGGCCCCGTCGACTGCGACTCGTCGTTTTCAAAGGTGCGACGAACCCTTTTCCTGTCACTCTCTCCGCATTCCGTGAAGAGGGGGAGGGCCCGGAAGGGGGGGGGGGGGGTTCTTTTGTGAACGACAGCTATTCCGCCAGTGTGCCGCATGCTATCTATATAGTCGGTAGTGTTGGTCGATAAACATCTGGGGCGTAGCCGTAAGTTTATTTCAAGGGGGGGGGGGCAACATTTTGTGCATGTTTGTAAGTGTGTTTTTATGCCAAAGTGAGAATTCCGGAAAGGAAAAGTAACCACTTCCCTACCACATCCCTGGCTACTCCAGGGATACTCGTACAGGGGTGGTCAAAAAGTTCCAACAGCCATCGACGGCCGGCTATCGCATAACCAACGCTGGTGGCGAAAGATGCCACATGGTGACAGAGAGTGAAGATAACGTAATGCAGTGAACTAACGCTTTCGCATAAGCAAGCCGTTTGAATGATAACAAAGATCAGAGCTAACTCAATGCTCGTACTACACGTACCGATAGCTGCACGCGCCTATTCATGAGGGGGCTTAAGCAGCGCCGGTTTTTAAATCTGTTGGCACAATGAATCTGTATTCGCCACTGTAATCATCTCAACGTGCCACTGTACGCGTCAAGCAGCTCGTGCAGATAAAATGTTTGCGGATCGCGGATACACTTACCAGGGACCGCTAATACAGTAGCGTATTCGCGGTAAAGTGTTGCAGTCATTGCTGAAACACAGTATATCAACTACCCCCGTGATATACGGCATCCGACACCAGATATTTTGAATTACCCCCCCCCCCCCCTCGCGGTTCCGGTATCTCCGTATTCTGTCTCGGCGATTTCGGCCTGGTCGCTTACGAAAGCCGAGTCCATTAAGTCTGTTCTGTATGATGTCGGTAGACGCGCGGTGTCTGCTGGCGAAGAAAGTGGGGACACGTACGTTGGGCTCATGCAGTATGGAACGTGGAAGACCTGTCTCTCGGTGGGAGCACAATGAACCATTGTGTCTCCATTATTCATCCTTGTACGTCGGGCCGGCTTCGGAAGCCGACTCTGTATGTGGAAAGGGCAGCCGGCGAGTGAAAAAACAAAACAAAAGCAAAGTAAGTACAAGGCAGGCAGTGGTGTCACAGCCCGTAGCAAGCGTTTCCGTTGCAGATGGGGACGTATCTTTCTACTCCCGTGGCTTAACCGTGTCGAATACTCAAGGACGAGGAAAGGCGTCTTTTTCACGCGAGGTCAGGTCGTCGTCTGCCGCCCCTTGCGATGCCGGACGACTACGCGGATACAGTTTGTGCTTTTGTTTTTTTGCACCGCGAAGGCTTCTCCAGCCCCAGAGTATTGCGCGGCTCGTTCGGGTTTGTCCTCGTCGTCCAAGTCTCCGGGTCGGTGCACACGGAGGTCGTCTGCTTCGACGTATGGGGAAAGATTTATAATCAAGTTAGGGATCGGATGAGGTGTATTTCACACTGCAACTCTGATGAGGTGTATTTCACACTGGGATCATTGTATATATATAAAAACGACGATACGTTAGAAGAAACAGTACCGCATGAAAGCGTCGAGTATCACCATAGCTCGGCAATACAAGGTGGAGCTCACTCAGACTCACTCAAGGGATATATTTTGCACTTGGGGCTTGCTCGGACTCAGACTCACTAAAAATTCTCCGCAATCGGACCAACTCGGACTCAAACTCGCCAAAATATTACACGCCCAGACACAGTCAGACTCAGATCCGAGTCTGCAGTGAGTTTGCCGACACGTCTTTTTACACCTTCTCGTTACTACTACATAAAGAGCTCTCTTTAAAGGGGCCCTGCAACACTTTTTGAGCATGGCCAGAAAACGCTGCCTATCGGTACTAGAGGACAATACGTGAGCCAAATATTAAAGCGCAGCACGCGGCCTGGAATTCACGATACATTATCGAAGTCAGATAAAAATTGCTTTCTCTTCTCTCGACAAATGACGGAAGACGCTCAAAAATCACTCGTAGAAAGCCCATATATCAGCCGTTGGCTGACTTGAACATGGCGCGCTCAGTCGTTACATAGATCGCCGCGGGAGGCCGCTACTTGTGCACGCGCGATCACTCTAAAAAGCCGCGAATTCAGAGGAAAAAAAAAAAAAATGCTCGTGGTCATGAGGCGCGGGTGACGTTTTTTTTTTTTCTTTTGCCCATCCCATCCCTATTTGCTTAGCTTCCAGCAATTTCGTCAGGACGAGAGAAGAGAGAATGCAATTGTAGCATGCTACAAATCTTTGTAACTCTACTGGCACTGGACCTATTCTTAAAATGTTTGCGGCGTTGAGTTCGTGAGGCAATAAGCTCTTCCAGTGAATTCATTCCATGGTTACTTGAAAAAATGTTTCAGGGCCCGTTTAAGAGGTTCTCGTTAAGTCTTTTGAAGATCACAATACTCTTGGGAGAGTCTTCTGAGGCGCGACTCTCCAAAGCGAGTTTACGTGTGTCGCTTTAAAGAGAGTTATACAGGGCTAGACAGGACTCGCTGAAAACAGTATGAGGTGCCATTTGTTATTTCTCTGCGCGTGTGGGAAACTATTAGGGAACGCCTTCCTGTAACGGTCTATCCGTACAGGAAGACGTTAAAAACTCTGGGCCATAAGCTCAGTGATTCTTGGCTGACGCGTGCGCCTTGGTGTTTCCTTATGAAAAAAGTCTCATTTTGTTCACAAGCTCAATTAGCTGGTCTCTGCACTTATACACATCAAGGGTCTGCTAAATTGAGACATTGTTACAATATTAAGCCACGGACAAGTTGAGATTGCTTGTCAAGGATGCATAGTACTCTCTCACCCTCGCTCGATGCATCGTCCCGTAGTTGTGCTGCGATGCACCCTTAATAGAAAACCCCATTCATACGCAGCGCAGTCCACTTTGGAGTCCCAATTTCACCTCGAGGTTCTAGGCCTTACGCGCGTGCCAGAGAAGGCATATAATGTGTACGCTGCAGTCATTCTGTATGCGAAGTCAAAATGGGGTTTCGGTGTCGTGTCGCGAGGGGCAAAGGTCAAAACTGGTGATTCGACGCTTAACCTAAAACCCCCTAAGTAATCGCCTCTCACTTTCGCCCCTCCTACGCGAACTTGTAGTGTTCCCGGGCCGATGGAGGCGGAAATGCTGTAGGCCCGTGTACTCAGATTTGGGTGCACGTTAAAGAACCCCAGGTGGTCAAAATTTTCGGAGCCCTCCACTACGGCGTCTCTTATAATCAAATAGTGGTTTTGGGACGTTAAACCCCACAAATCAATCAATAGTGTTCCCGGGTCATGTGGTGGCTTTGGGACGTTAAACCCTACATATCAATCAATCAATTTCCGGCAGGCCTTGCGAGGACTGCAGACTGTCGGCAGATCATAGCCGCGACCGTAGTACCCGACCTACTTGTGCGCTATGGATATGCTCCAAGGCACGATCGAGTTTGAATCTCGGACAAAGTGACTGAATTTGGACGAGGCGAAATGCAGGAAAAAAAAAAAAAAAACGCGAGTGCTGTCATTCAGTGGCAAGTTGAAGAAAGCATGTGGTTATCGACATCCCTTTCATATTACTGCGTGAGGTTTGGCACGTAATGCCCCGAAATTTAATTGACTTTAAAATCGTTCGAAGTATTGTTAGCAGTTGCCAAGTATCGTGCCTTGCTGCTGTTCTGTCTGGACATTATTATTTATTTTTAATTGAACGCTCAGTAACGTACAAGCCTATAGCACCGACGTGCATAGCGTAAAAGTCGAGACAACGCCTCCTGGTCGAAGAAAGGGGCGCAGTCTTGACATATTATGTGGTGAAATAACTGCATTAGAGTGTTTATAAAGGTGAAAATCAATTCCTGCATAGAGCAGAGATGTGTACGTATTCATAAGTAAAACAAAATCGGCAGATCCCACGTACCGTGAAAATCGAGTGTTTGATGATGCATCGAAGGCTTTTGCTACGTTTTTTTCACCATGCGCCGTTGGATCACTGGCACGCACAAGACGGAACCCAACAAGAAAAAATATTTATCGATGGACCTACATTAAGTAGTGGCCAGGAGTAACATTGTCAGTACCGATTTAACAGCGTATACAGTGTAGTCCCTGATCCGGCGTTTGCAAAGTTTACACGTGCTTCCACCGCTCTCGGTCGGTTCTCGTTGATTGATTCTTTGCGCGTCGTCGGCGGTTTCTCGTCTGCGCCCCGCGGTCGCTAGAGGGCTTTGGTTGGCTGCGGTAACAGACGACTGTGCTAACGCGTGCGCTCAAGGGCAATCGCCGCCTTGTGCGGTGGCGCACACGATCGACTGACGCTTTCTTGCATGAGTAGTTTCCGGCATACGAGTTTCTATGGGGTTTCCGGTAACAATAGCATGAGCTCTTCCAGGCATCACCGATCACGCGGGACGAGCACAGGCTCTCTCAATCACGGAGCGTACAACAAACATGCTATCTTTAAAAGACTGTGTTCGTCTGCCGTCGGTCGCTGCTATTGTGAAGCTTCTCTTTTTTAGTTAAAGAACACTAAAATAAAACAATCAATCTGTTTTACATGAATAAATCGCACTCTAAAAGCTCCAGTGGCGATAATTTCACCGCATAAAATGGAAGTCAAGGTTTCGCGCTTAAGTCTCCGCTCTTGACGTCACGGATTTCGAAGTGCAGTTTTCGTATTTTGGCGGCATTTTCCCAACCGAATTTACTGAAACTAGGTGCGTTAATCTCTGGCCCGCTCAGAGGACAATGTACTTCATTTTTATCCATTACAAACGGCGTACGTTCCAGTACTCGCCGTCGAAATCTATGACGTCTCGGCGACTAGTGCGCGAATCTCAAGGTGGCGTCGCTATACCCGCACTTTCTCTGCAAGGTTTCTCTCTTGCCAAGCACCCTCTCGCGGACAACGTGGTGATTTTGGTATGAAGACTAATTTACTAATACGAGATGGGTTGTTTTTTTTATGAAGTGTTTCTTTCAAGCTATGTGGGCTTCGTTGTGCGTTAACAATTGAAAGTGACTGCTATGCCACACGCGCAAGAGCGAACTAAGTGAAGTTTCCCGCTGATTCCACGCAACGCGATCAGACGGAGCGCGTAGAAATGGAGCCACCGTTACATCATTTTACGCAAGTGCCCCATTCTTGGCGGTCTGTTGTGTCGCCGCGGTGCGGGCGGAGGTCCCAAACATTCATCATTCGTGGTAGGAGGCTCGCTTGACGGCCCCGAAATAGCGCTCGCGGTGAGATGGGGGAGGGAGCGGTCGCCGCGGTGTAAATGCACATCTCTCTGGTCGTCCGCGGGTTCGTTTGAAGCGCTCGCCGAACTGCACTGCTTTGAAGCCCACGCAGTCAATTAATCGGAATGCTGCGAGCGAAACAAGCGCCGGTAGAAAATCGGGTTTCGCGCCTCGAAAAATGAAAAAAAAAAAAGTCGCCGTAAGCAACTTCTTAATGCCGGTTGTAAGAGCAAAAGAAAAAAACTCGCGCGGCTACACACAACCTCCCCGTGTTTTGTTTTTTCATATACCGGTTTCGTCGTCTTTTTTTTTTTGCGCGCAACAGCGAGCGGCGCTAGGAGCGTCACATTCGGCGGAAGCTGCTTGTGTGTATTTCGGGAAGGACCTCCCCCTTCGCCTTGCCGTGTGCGCGCTCTCTCCGACTCGCTGGCTGCTCGGGCGACCCGACGTTTGGTTCGCAGCGGCAGCAGCGCAGGAATCATCGCCACCGTGGGTTTCTGAACGCTACTAAGCCGACCCTACGTTAGCGAGAAGAAACGGTTCCACCTGCACCGCTGCTAGTCTCTTTCGCTTCGAACGCCGTGGCTGCTCTTGCCGCCGGTGCCTCCCCAAAAAGCGTCCCGCCCTGCTGTCGCCGTCAGACTTGTTTGGTTAGATGTCTGAAGACCGTCTCAACGCTGTGCTCACTCGGCTCGCGGGACTTCGAGTGGCTCGAGATCACCTCGGTAAGCGCTTTCTCAGAACGTCGTTCGAACTCGCTTCTTCGCGCCCATTTAGACTGATAGACGTGCTACTGTACAGCTTTGCTCTTGTTTCTTACATTTTTACGCGCGCCGATGTGTCGTCTGCTTCCAGTGGACTGGCTTCTTGCGTTTTTTCGTTCTGCTTCTTCCCTCTCGGACATGTTTGATTTCGAAGCCGTTCGACTCACGGCAGTGTGGGTGGCGAAAGACTCCGTTTTAGCTCCTTTTTTTCGGGACCATTTGTGGAAGTCTTCTCGCGTTTTCGCCCTGCAACGGAGCTATCGGTGCAGCTGGCGCTTGATCGCTCGGGCGCGACGCGCCTCCGCCTTCAAAAATCTTCGAACACAAACAGGTTTAAATGACGCGCATCGTTAAACTGTTTCTTTCTCGTCTGCCCAACTTCTGCAGCCTGTTACGTGTACTGTCTATTTCGGTCTGGCACTTACTCTGCGTGCACCTGAACTTGCATGCCGGCTGCTGACTGGACACCGACCACCCACCTACCCCCTCCTTTTTTCTTTCTCCGGTGCCGCGTTGTTTTGAGCTGTGCAGGACATCGGGGGTTTTTACTGTGCGAGTCCTTATTCTTTTTTTGTCACTGACCCTTGGAACGGAGCCTACGCTTTTTGTGGAGGGGCAAAGTCGAGAGTCAGGTGGCGATGACAGGCCTCTAGAGATTTTTTGTCTTTCTTTCGCTAAAAGCTCGCCCATGTTTCGGTGCCCACAACGGCGTTGAGTGGCCGGATGCAGCTGTTAGTGTACGGGCGCACCAAGCGCGTTTTTACTTCGCAGCTGCATTGTGCTCGAGCTTCGTCGTGCTGGCGCGTATTCGCGTATCGTATAGAGATTTTCAATTGGCCGGTGATGTCAGCTGACGCCTCATTCTTGCATTTATTAGACGGCTTTCGCAGTGTGTGGTACGTCACTGATTGCTGTCAGAGCATGTAGTGCATTTCATTGCTTATAACCGGCAACTTTTAGTACGTTTGGTGAAATCGCTTGCCTGTGGTTAATTAACGAGTTCATTTCGTGCATGTGTAAATTACGGCCAAGGTTATGTTGTAAAGTTGACATTTCACCGTGAAAGAGATCGTTGTCGTTGTTATGCTGTGCTAATTATATTTATGATGGCATTTTTATTTACAATGGCGCCGACATATTTAGTATATAAACTGTATGTGTGACGGCTCACAGCGTACCAAAAAGGAATTAAGAACAACAGTTAGACTGTGCAATCAAAAACCAAGTAGAGCATCGGCAAATTCTTTGTAAACACTTTGCAGCACGACCTAATGTGTTTAATTTGCAATATGCTTCATTGAAAATATTGTTCATCCATAGACTTGTATTACACACAAGGAAAATAGTCATGCACAGCTTTTGTTTTATATGGAATATATACTCTTCACTGAAGGCTATAAGAGATGATCGCAGTAGTGCTGTTATGAACTTTAATCCAAATTATCCATTCCTAGGCTTCGTTATGAAGTGCATGCACAAACTGTCATTCATGTTGGACGGGATATTTGTCATGACAGAATATTGCTTTGGCATGATGTGTTCCATCTTTCGTCACATATATGAGGTTGCTACATAGTGTGTGGTTCGATTAAGGACCTAAATAGCTTGAGAGGCTTTGCAGTTTTCTAGTGTATAAGCATATCTTGAAATAGGAAAGCATACTGAGCATGGCCACTTCTGTCACTTTCTCTTGTCTCCGAAGTTCTGGGGCCCCGCCGCGGTGGTCTAGTGGCTAAGGTACTCGGCTGCTGACCCGCAGGTCGCGGGTTCAAATCCCGGCTGCGGCGGCTGCATTTCCGATAGAGGCGGAAATGTTGTAGGCCCGTGTACTCAGATTTGGGTGCACGTTAAAGAACCCCAGGTGGTCGAAATTTCCGGAGCCCTCCACTACGGCGTCTCTCATAATCATATAGTGGTTTTGGGACGTTAAACCCCACATATCAATCAATCAATCAATCCGAAGGTCTGGGAAATTTTTGACCTGTAGGAATGTTTGCATGGCCCTTGTCAGCACTTGCTAAGTATGCAAATATAATACGAAACACAGCCATAGTCAAGTTTTTTTAAAGAAATGCTCGTACTCATTCATTAGAATAACTGTTATGTCATAAGGGTCTTGAGGCAAACTGAATACAGTACGAAAATTTTGATGGCCATGTCCTATATGTAGCCCAGCTCATCTTCTGAAAGGTAGGGCAAAAGAAGCAGCATATCTTGTGCAGGAGGACTGTTGTAAACAGTAATTCGCTTCATACATGAAATATTCTTGTATCGTCAAAGTGGACAAGGCTGCCTAGCATTTCGCTGCTGTGAGCAGTTACACAGATCTCTTCTGCACCTCCTCCATTTCGAGAAGTATGTATGTAAGTATGTTTTCTAAATGACTGCCCCGTTACAGATAAAAATCTGAACGTTTACCTAGTGAGAAGGCTTGTGAGGTTGGCTATACACTAAGTTATAAGTGCTAGAAAGGCTTTTTTCTGAAAAAGCAGAGGCTGAGTGTTTCATACACCAGGACTTGTAGCATTTAAGGCAGTATTTTGTGCAGCTAAGACATAGGTTCATGTTAGCAATTTACATATTGCCTGATACACCAAACTTCATAATGTAGGCATTGTCGCCCTGGGCAGGTTTGTTCCCATCAAAATCCTTGGAGGCCTTTCCTTCTAGTGTTTTGCCACATTTCATTTGCGCTGAGAATACTTGCTTGAAGTACGGTGCTAGCGCTCTGCTTTTAGAATTACATGACTATGCTCTTCTCTTGCTTCTTTATTTTGAAAAAGACATTCATTCTGTATGAGCAGCATCGCTAACATTTTATTTTTTCACGGGTGGAATGATACTATAATCAGCATATATTACGCTTGGTGAGGCGTAGCCTCCAGTTTTGTCATATTGTTTGTGTTTAGGTTTTCTTGATTTCAGAGTTGTTTGGTATTACAATGTGTGCGATGGGTTGAATGTGTCTGAAATCATTTGGCAAACTGCTTATTTATTTGGTCAGCCCAACTTGAATCCTGGTCAGCCGCTGTTTTATACTCCTAAATGGAGCTCTTACAACCTTGTCACATGGTTCAGGAATGCTTAAATTCACTAGACAAAGAAAACCAAATGTGAAAGTAATGAATACCAATTGTTCAATGCCAAGGTTAGCAGATGTGGACTGCTCCAGTGGAAAGACCCAAAAAATAGAGATGTTTGGCATGAGCCTAATCGGTAATGCTCTACAGAATCTTCTTAAATTCTCTTCAGGAATTTGGCTTCCATACTTTAAATGTACCTTCTTATTTTCATGAACTCGTAGAAATGGCTTCATTTTTTTGTACTAATGTGTTGAGTAGCATGAAGTGAATAATTACAATTAATAAAACTTCGATAGATTTAATACTAATACTCCTCTGCATGGTACTATATATGTACTTGTGTCTGCACTGATTATATTATTAATGTGAAGAGCAAGTGGGACATGTCCAACATCAAAATACAAGAGCATTAACATCTGCTGATATTATTGTCTGTAGAAACGTAGCACTGTTTCATATACCTGTCTCCCCATATTTGTTTTGGGCCTTAAGGGCATTTTGAAATCAAGATAGAAAAATATACAGCATTCATAGCCCACCCTTTGGACTCCTTTCAGGCAGTGTGACAACTATGTCAGTGCCGGAGTTGGCTGCGCTGGTGGACCGGCTGGAGCAGGTGGCCTTCCGGCTGGAGCGATGTGAAGGCCAGGCCTTCGGAGGTGGAGGAGGTTCTCCTGCCGCGCGCCTTTTGCAGCGTGGCACCTCGGTGGAACTGGTGTCAGCCTCGGTGCAGGGTTTCGAGGCTCTCCTCAGAGGACCCGTGCAGGCCTATCTCAGCCTCAGTCGCACCATTGGTGGAGACGTCCAGACTCACGTAGGTGCCTACTACCATGAAGCTTTCTACTGTATTCAGTGCGTCGTGATTCAGTGTCTCTGCTTGTCCATCCACCATCCCATGTCGCGCGGTCACGCAGTAGTCTATACAGGCCAAAAAGAAGGCTAACAATGCTCAAAATCAGTGAAAAGTAACTGCAGGAATAACCAAAATTTAGTCTCAATACTTGACCTGAAATTGCAAGAAATGCTTCTGAAGCATCTGCCTAATGCTGGCGACGTGCTAGAGTGCCACTAAGTCGGCAAGTGCACAACTGCCAAGAGAATGGCTGGCTTGAATGAGTTTCACTGTAGTGCTGCATTAAGTGCAGGATTCAGACATTCAGCAAGACCTACCTACACGGTAACCACGGTGGGGGGTGGGTGGGAGGGGGGGGTGTTCAAGGAAATAAAATATACTGAACGACATTGTTAGTATAAATAAAATATTTACTCGTAATATAAACCGTAGGTCTGAGCGCAATGCTCCCATTGATAAGCAAGCCGAAGAAATCCTTGTCGCCTGAATTTCTGTGGCCATGACAAGATGCGGTCCTTCACAGTGTCCCCGAGTTTGTAGTCAGAGTTGAAGCGCTTCCATTTCACTGTTATTTTTCCAGTTTCTTTACATCACTTACACTTCCCATGTTACACTCCGGTCACTCTTCACTAGGTCGGCCACCTTGTCGATGAGATCAGCCATGATGAATGTATTTGCCTGGCCTGGTCTCGGGTCATCAATCACACTCTCAAGGCCGGTGTGAAAATAGGCCCTTCACTTTCTCACCCACTTGTCGGACACACGTTCCTCTCCTACACAGTGATCATGCCCCGCCGCGGTGGTCTAGTGGCTAAGGTACTCGGCTGCTGACCCGCAGGGCGCGGGTTCGAATCCCGGCTGCGGCGGCTGCATTTCCGATGGAGGCGGAAATGTTGTAGGCCCGTGTACTCAGATTTGGGTGCACGTTAAAGAACCCCAGGTGGTCTAAATTTCCGGAGCCCTCCACTACGGCGTCTCTCATAATCATATAGTGGTTTTGGGACGTTAAACCCCACATATCAATCAATCAACAGTGATCATTCGGCTATACCTTCCGCTGACCGAAGTTGGATAACCCCTTGCTGCTCCTCAATCATTGAATTTCGCAGTGTGAACACCCTACTGTCCTAACACGCACTGTCACATAATTTTGACGGCACACTTTATGAGAGCCTATGCTCTCTACTGCGCGTGTGGGTGCCCACACATGCTCCAACCCATAGTGGACACTCAAACTGCATTCCTCGACGTCTCGCTGTGTTCTCACTTAGCACCATAGGCATCTGTGATAATTGTTACGCTGTTACGACGTTTCGTACCGTTTCATTTGAACACCTCTGGTACATTAGCGCTATATAAACTGCAGAATTAGTGCTTAATTAGAGCTGAATTAATTTAACATCAAGCGCTGGATTTGGAGCTTTTTATTCAAAGGAACTGCATCACTTTTACGATTCAGCGACCATGGGAACAACAGGTAGTACATGGATTTGCCTAGTTTTCGTGCTTGTGGTTTCGAACGTGCTTGTGGTTTTGTTTATTGATCTGTTTTATCTTCTGTATTAGATAAAAAACGTGGCTCATTGCGAACCTCGTATGTTAATTTGAATAGCTCAGCATGAAAGGGTCAATGTGACATGGTTGGATTGCTGAACTGCTTAAAATGACTTCGAGCTTTAGGAGTTAAAAAAATCCACACTGGGCCAAAAGAAAGAAGCTTAGTCAAATCTATGTACTCCCCATCATATACATGATGGCTGAAGTATCTAACATTGCACCTCCCATACACACTAGTGCCAAATTTACCTTTACTGTATTAAATTGAAACCTTCGTGATTCGAATGTGACAAGGCAAGAAAAAGTATTCATATCATTCAAAATTCGCATCACCAGAAAACTTCGAAAGTCAGTTTGAAAAATGAAAAAAAAAAATAAAAAACTGGCATACATATTCACCAATTGTTTTTCAGGGTTGCAGCAACATTATGAAAAGCTCTGAATGATTGCCAGTAAAGTTTCTAGATTTGAAGGACCATTCTTATACTCGCAAATATAGGGCACATGTGTGAAAGCAGATGCGTTGCGTCCCAAAGCAGTTAGTAGTCCCAGTTAGTATGCTTTTCTGCGTGGCATTATAGTACTGAGGCAAAAGCGACCTATGGAGCACTTTGCACACAATAAGTGAAGAAAAGAAAATTTGAAAACCACTGTTTTTGTTTTTAATTCTTATAGCTATGAAGCGAGGGATGTTTTCTGGAAGATTTACAGTCATGCCTCCACTATCAGGAGATTGGCTTAAAATTTTAGTATCCCTTGCAAATCAGAGCTGGCTGGTGTGCACGTTACCAACAGTCGTGCATGTAGATGTGAAATCTAGCTCCTCCTCCAACACAGTCCCCTTCCTCTTCCGGTCCTCATCTGCCTTTTGTAGGGCGTCTTATGTTGAAAACATTTCAGGCAGGTGTGAACACTGTTGAACATCACTGCCTCGAGCACAGCAGCACATGTTGATGCATCGAAAAAAAAAAGTGTCGCCAACGGCATTAAGGCATATTAGGGCCTCCAAGATTCGCGAGAGCAATCTTGGAAGATCCCACATCCTGTTTATGGCCGATCCTGACAAACTGGCAGCGCTTCGTGAATGTCCGTACTTTGGTATTTCGCAGCTGTGGGTGATTGGCGTGTCTTCCGCGGCAGCGCAGGCAGCACCTGTTCAATCCTGCACGGTAGCATGAGTTCATATCTTATGTTGCGGGCCAGAAATGGTTCGCAACAACCTTACTTATTGGCCTTGAATGTAAGCAAAATTGGTATCACCCCGAAATTTGTACGAGCTGTGGTCGTATCACCGAGGTTCCACTGTATTATGAAAATATATGCCCACAACTATTACGCATTCCAGTCATGCAAGTGAAATTGAAGAGAAAGGCAAGAAAATGCATATTTGTGGGCAATGTGACCGCAACATTGTTGAGAAAGCGAAATTATGGTAATTGATCGGGCTAGCTAGTTTCTGTTGAAATTCGACTTGCGCATGTGTATGAACTTTAAATGTACAGTACTCGTAGATTGAAACAGACAAATTTAGGGTGTGTTTCATTACTCACCATAGACGGCTAAATAGACAGCTAAATGAACGGCAACCATCTTAAGTCCCATTCCAATTCTCACGTAGCCGGCAACATAGGCAGCTTCGAGAAAACCGCATCATAGACAAATACGATGCAGGCTACTTTGCTGCCTAAACAAGATGGTGGCTCAGAAAATCGCTCAGATAGATCAAATCTCGCCGGAACGATCGTCTGCACACAGGGAGACACTTTCCCAGATGCTCAATGTGAGTAATGTTTATTTTTTTTATTTCAACACGAAATAAGCTAGAAATTACAACTGTTACATTCGTTTATTTTAGCTGTTTCTTCTCGATGCAAAGTGGTGCATCGTCGCGTAAAAGCCTTCTAAATGTGTTCTATTTCTCAGACAGCATGGGCTCGATGCTGTCTACTAAGCAGTCTTCGCAGACTGTCTACGTGCTGTCTAATAATTGGAACACAGCCTTAGGGCTAAGTAACGGCCATACTTTCGCTTCCGTCGTCTTCACTTCAGGTCGTATTGGTGTAATTTCGACTCAGATGCCTAGATCAGACCCTACATAATCTGTAGAGACCGGATTCGTCGAGACGTAGTGTGGTCATCTTGAGCAATTAATTGAGCATATCAGTCGTTAGACTAAAAAAGTTGCTATAACGTATTCCACCTTCTATTGTCTTTCAATCACAAGGTATATATTGCCAAAAGGTGACGTGCTCCGAATAGCTAGGGAAGCCATGGGCACGCTGTAATATAATGTATGTTCTGAATCTGCTTGCATGCATTATAATTTTTCCCCCCCATCCAATTTACAGGCAAGCATGGTGGAGAAAGCTTTGATGACGCAGCGACAGTTCCTAGGTGTCGTGGCCAAGTCTCGACAGCCTGACAAGGTAAAGAGTTATAGATTGTTTGAAAATTCATGCGTATCTGTGCTGTATATCTGAAAATTCAGCTACAAAATGTTTTTTTTTTTTTGCTACATGCAGCATGGCCTCGTCACTCTTCTGCAACCAACGTCGGAGCAGATTCAAGCAATTCAGGTACTTCTCTTTCTGTGATCTTACTCCCCGCGGCAGTCGCTGCCTCATTGCGCTGTTGAGTCTTGACCATGGCAGGTGCATTTCAATAGGTGTGGAGTACAAAAAGACCCATGGATTTAGGTTTCGATGCACATTAAAGGACCCCAGGTGGTTGATATTTTTGGAGCCTTCCACTAAGGTGTGCCTCTTAATCGCATCGTGGTTTCGGCATGTGAAACACAAACATTTTTTTTAATCTATAAATTAGGCTAGATAAGGCTAGATCGTATGTGAAGGTGTGGAAGGACTTGTTTGAGTTAAAAAGCCCATAAAACACCTCCGATGTATTCGAGCATTTCAAGTAAACGTGCGCATTGTGTACAGAATGCTGTCGCAATCAAACGATTCTACACGTGGTAGCGCTACAAGCTGTCGGTGCGCCATGAATTCCAAGAAACAA
The DNA here is from genome assembly GCA_013436015.1 of Rhipicephalus annulatus. Lineage (NCBI taxonomy): Eukaryota > Metazoa > Arthropoda > Arachnida > Ixodida > Ixodidae > Rhipicephalus > Rhipicephalus annulatus. The sequence goes on along the minus strand of WOVY01003965.1, from coordinate 150,523 downwards.
TCCCACCGTCTTCCTGGGCCTTTCAGGCCTCCACATGACGCGCTGTGCCACATCTTTGACGCGCCAATCCTAATATGCCAAATATGCTGTCATTAGTTGAGCAAGAGTCTACGACTTCCGGTCAGCCGGCAAGCAGCTGTCCATGCTGCTTGTTGCTGTTCGTCATGCTCTGCGTGTGTCCGGGTCCATCGCTTCGGCTATCCTTTAAAGGCGTGCGCGCAATGCTGGGTCCACACTGGGACGATTACGGCTGCCGCAGTTCGGGAGCAAGCACGAAGCTACAACGCAACTGGCAGAGTGGACGGCCGGAGTCACGGCAACCAGATGTAGATGGTGTTTCAAGCAGCGCGTCAGCGATAATGTATGCCATGCGAGATGGGGAGGGGCATGGGAGGGGCCCTCGGCGAGAGGGCAAAGTGGCGTGGGAGAGGATACCAGCAGAGGGAAGCGCAGGAGAGAGCGCAGGTGTGCTTGTCACGGTTTCGTTAATCAAACACGTCTAATACCCCTGTCACACGGGCACACGTGAAGACCGTTTAACTCCCTCGTCCTTACGACAACGAAGATGCCTTCCGTGTCACACGGCCACCCTTACGCAAACGAAGGTAAACGGAGCATTTCGCGAAGGACGTTCAACGATCTCCCTTCGCAGCGAAACGAGGCACTCTCGTCCCGAGCAGTCTATAAGTCAGAGAAAAATTTCGAGTACTAAGTGGCCGCAGTGAAAGAATGATACATTTTGGCAATATTAAACGTTTTTTCGTTGTAGTACTCATTCACAACGCGTGTTTGTTTACATATATTTACGCCCGCCAGAGTTCACTTACTCTCAACACCGATGCCCTACACACTGTGCCTCGCGAGTCGGGCCGGCCGGCGCCAGCCGATCGTCATTACCAGCGCAATATCGTACCACTTCCTCACGTCGTCCGCTGTGTCACTCATGGCTGAAGAACACAAAATGTGCCTCCCGAGGCAAGGAAGCATAAGAATTTTCGTACCGGGCATGTACACGGGCAACAAAACAACTAAAAGCACAATGTGGCCAGCGTCACTAGCAGCATCGCTACATTTAGCAAGTGCGTTTTTATTTGAAATTGTTTTTAATGGTTTGTTAGTCGCATACCTACTTAATAGTGCTTTTTTGTAAAAACTGCATAACGAGGATTCACAAAAAATTAATAGAGATGAAATTAGAATACTTTTCCAAAAATCAAACAGCGCCAGCTGAGCCCTCTTGCGGCAACTGTTACAAACTTGTCATTGCCGTTTGACACTGCCACAACTCCTCCTCCGTCGAATCCCCTAGGGGAGATTTACGTTGACGGTGTTCAACGGAGTTTGGTGGTGGCCGTGTGACAGGGGTATTACTCCGTCATTACTGCACCGTTTTGAAAAATACTGATGCCTGTGTGTTCGTCGTACAGTCGTGCACAATTTCCCCACCACAACTGAATTTCGATCTCCAGGTGGTTTACGGGCCCTTCAAGGCATAGAGCAGTTGTGATAAGATAAGGTGTCTGATATTCAAGGTCATTCTTTTATGTAGCTTGCGGAATTTGCGACAGATTTTATGCAGAACTGGAAATTTGCCTGCTGTGGTGACTTAGTTGTGTAGCATTGGGCTATGGTGTTATGCTACTGGTAACATGGTTGCAGTTTCAGTTCCCAATCACTGCAACCAATTTGGATAAGACTTGGCACAAACACACTCATGTGCTTAAATTTTAGTGCCCTTCAAAACAACCCAGCTGGTTGTAAACAAAGAAGGGGACCCAGGACCGATCGTCTGGCTACATCGAAGGTGAACGGAACAACTGAGCGAGCCAGTGCCCCTGGCGCGTGCTCGTGCCCGCTGCCCCTTCTTCCTCCTTTATTTGCAACACACTCCCGTGACCGGCAAACTCGCGGGAATGTTCGGGTGCACAGTGGGGGAAGTTTAGGTGCACATTGGTGAGCAAGACGCGAACGAAAGAAGGGGGGGGGGGGGGGTTAGACAGCGTCGATGGAGAGTTCTGAGGAGGGGGTGAAGCTTGGGGAGGCGGTGGCTTGTCCTGCGGGGAAGTCGTCCAATTTCGCTATGATGTCCAGAATACTTTGTGCTCACGTTGTTAGCCATCTTGAGGTCATAGTAGGGGCTTTTGCGCTTCTTGCGTCGCTTGAGGAGTTTGATTTTGGCCTGCTCTCGTAAACTCTCGAGGTTTCCTGTCAATTTGCGTGCTCCTTAATCGGAGGGTAAGTGTGACTGACGGGTTGGCAAGTCTCGCTGCGGAGCCTCCGGCTTGTAGATGATAATGGTTCCTGGAGACCGGTTTCCTCCTGTATCTCTACTTGTACTTTCATGAAGCTCAGGAGGTCTTTCACTTGTGACCGGGATTCCTTCTGCCGTTGGTGATATTTGAACACATTGGGTGTAGGGCAGTTTTTTTACGAGCCGTATATTTACAGGGTATGTAGGGCTTGCTAAGAGGTCTGATGTGCAAGTAGATTTTTAGTGTGTGGTTTCATTAGTGGCCAAATAAACATAACAATATTAGCATTTGCTGTCTACGTAGAGACATTACGGGAAGCAGTCTCCACAGACTTAGCATTTTCTGTCTACCTAGGGACATTGCGGGAAAGTGTCCCCACTACCTTCGGGGGAACCACTGATTAAAATTACATCTTGACAGAAGATAGGGGTCCATGTTGTGAGTGACGGGTATAAAAGATAAAAGTGTGTTGCGCGATTCTGCTAGTTTGCATAAATCTGCTTTTTCTTCTTTTATACTGCCGTCTTCTATAGTGGATCAGTGGATGCAGTGCTTCAATACTGGCCCAAAGGTTGCGGGTTTGATTGCAGCCGCGGCAGTTGCATTTTGACAGAAGCAAAATGATAGACCTATGTAACGTGCAATGTCAGTAGATGTTGGAGAACGCTAGATGGCCGAAGTTTCAAGATCACTCTACTATAGTGTCTCTTAAAATCATATCAGAGTTTTGGGGCCTAAAACTCCAAATACTGTGATTCCCAAATATTGTGATTCCTGGGCTTTGGCTTGAATTGATTGCATGGCAGCACACTTCACCACCTTCTGTGTAGTCTGCATAACCTTTGTTTTGGAATCTGTATTGCAGGATTTCAGGGAGAAGAACCGCACCAGCAAGCTCTTTAACCACTTGTCGGCGATCAGCGAATCCATCGCAGCTCTAGGATGGGTGACAGTTGTGAGTAGCCTCTCGTCTTTCGTGAGACTCTCGGTGGGAAAGTGTCAGTTCAGAAGCATTTGCTTACATTGTCTGACGAGCTTCCTTTGCGTGTTTTGTTTCTGTGAACAGGCACCTGCCCCAGCTCCATTCATCAAGGAGATGAGCGATGCCTGCCAGTTTTACACCAACAGGGTTCTAGTGGACTACAAGGAGAAGTAAGTTTAACATAGTATATTGTGGAATGTGTAGGGTTATTCTTTACATGAAAACAGAGGCGGAGGCTGTTCGTGTTCAGAGGTTCAATCAATCAATCAATGAATCTCAATTTTATTGACAAAACATAAGCAGTTCTTACAAACTAGCTGGACTGTTAGCCTACATATGCTAGTGGTCGGTCCGTATAAGAGTACATAACAGATTAATAGAGCATATATATTTACACACATAGATACGCACACATATATACTTATCTGTGAATATATATACATGCATATTCACATACACATATAAAAAACAAATGAAAAGCAGACAATATGTAATAAGTCAAGTACAAAATCGCATCTTCACAACTTATATACCGTAATTACTCGAATCTAATGCCCACCTTTTTTTCCGGTTAAGCGAGTTCATAAATCGCATGCGCGTTAGAATCGAGTACGAAAAAAAAAAAATGAATATGGTCGTTCAATTGCCATCGGCATTCCGAAATGGCCGCCCCCTACGTGCGTCGGCATGGCGCGTCGGTCATTTCTGCCTATGTGTTTCCCATGTGCGGCACTTCGTACGTGTGCTGAGGAGTTCGTCATCTTGGTGCGCATTAGCATCGACGGCATGGAAGGGCAGACTCCAAAAACTCGACGAGTGCACCACGGTGCCGATTTTAAAAGAGAAGTCATCGCGTGTGCCGAAACGAACGTGAATCGGGCTGCATCGCGGTTGTTCGGAGTTCCCGAAACGTGCGTACGGGACTGGCGGAAACAAACGCAGAAGATTGTCAACAGCAAAGCTTCACGCAAAGGCTTCAGTGAACCACAGCAAGGTCGGTTTCCGCAAATTAAAGAGCTGCTCGGCGAGTATGTGCTTGAGCAGCGAGCGGCACGGCGGCCCGTGACGACAGAACTGCTCCAAGTGCGGGCTATGCACTTAGCCTTAGAATAGAAAAAGGGCTAATGCGAAGCCAGTTTAAAGCGAGCAGGTGCTGGCTAACTAACTTTATGAAGAGGAAAAGCTTTTCCCTTCGAAGGCGACCGGGCATATGCGAAATGTTTTGCGGAGGAGTACGATGAAAAGCTTCACAGTTTTCAGAGGTTCGTCCTAAACTTGCGGCAACACAACGGCTACCTGCTTGGGCAAATCGGGAATGTTGATCTCTTTACTTCTGACGTCTCTTTACTTCGACATGCCTGGCACCACAACTGTCGAGAAGAAGGGGGCGAAGCAAGTTCGCATGCTGACATCGGTCCACGGTAAAACTACAGTGACGGCAATGCTCTGTTACACGTCAGATGGGCACAAGCTTCGCCGTACCTCATATTTAAATGGAAGACGCTCCCGAAAGGAGTCGTTTTTTCGAGTGGTGTGGTCGTGCGGGCCAGCGAGAAAAATGGGTGCGCGTTGCAATCGATGTCTTACGTTTTTTTTTTCGTCGTGGAATTCGGGTGCGCGTTACAATCAAGGGCGCGGTAAAATCGAGTAAATACGGTAACATTAAAAGGTTCAGTACACCACCGAACGTGATAAGAAACCAGAAAAAGAAACTGTTCACAACCATTAATCTTGCAAACAAAATATTTTTGCACTGAGCTTAAAGTGTTGTGCTTCTTTAATAACTTCTGAGGGTATTTTTTTCCAAATTTTCATTCCGTGAAGTTTCAATAAACGTTTACCATATAACTTATAATTAGTAGGTAAGTTAAAATTGCCGTTGGATGCGTGTCAAGTGTTTCGCGATGGTATGTTGAATAAACTGGAGTAGAAGGGAAAGCTAGTGCCTATGATTTGGTAAACAGAAAGGGCAACCTTATAGTAATTACAAAGTGCTGAAACTGATAGGATTCAGGCTGTAATTTTTATAAAAAGAGAGGTGCAACTTTATTAAAAAAAAAAAAACTACGCCGAGTTGCTCAAAGATCTGGGCAGATATCCCCGCCTTATAGCCTGAATTCTTTTTCTGCTTCACGGAAAATGTGCAAATTCATGTTGAAGATTCTTGTACACGAAATAAGTGTCCATAATTACTCTTGCATCATTTGCTGCTTGGCATTAGACTGATAGACTTGTTTAAAGAACAGGGAAGTGGCAATCTAGCACAAAACATTTCCTTCATGTTTGAATGTATTTGCACTGAACAAACTTGGCCATTGCTGGCAAAGCATATGGCACGTTATGGCTAAAACGGTCGGTACTGCAGTCGAAACTACAGAGAACCTTGAAGTTACACAATTGAATGATGCATCTGTCTGGTAGTTTTCCTTACACAGAAAAAAAAAAACATGCAAAGAGTTGTTGTTCGAGCCTGCAGAGATTGTTGCACAATGCTTATTTGCTGGATGATTCAAAATGGTGTTTTGAATTGTCATGATCTTTTTGATTTATTGCTCACATTGAGTATGTGAAAAATTGTGATAAAATGACCTAGAAGAGTTTAGAGATTACATTTTTTTTGTTTATACCTTAATAAGGTCTCTAGGTCATGCATATTGCATCGTCTGCATTGACAAACATACGTTGAAAAGGTCTAGCACTTTGTTTTTCTGTTCCAACAGACTCGGTGCCAGAAAACATTATTCTGCTGAGCACTTTTTCGTAGCCTTCACAATCGACCTTCTTGCGTTATTGTTAGAACATAGCATGCGATGAATGAAGATGGAAAATGGTGCTTGTGATGATGACCATTGTTAATTATCCGGAAGAGCATGTCACTCTTGTTTCTTGTACGGTGGCTGTGTGACACTTTTTTAACCTGTATTTGGGAAACATTAACAATCTAGTTAACACGTGTGAACATTCGAGCCAAAATAACTTTTGGGGGTTGCATGCCCCCCTCTTTCCCCTGTATTTTCTAGCAAACTCATAGCAATGGCAGGAGAAAGAAAGCAGGTGTGGGGCTCATGCAATAACTACTGTTATGCTTGATTCTGTCATGCTGCAGTTATCATTGCCATCAGCCCAATCGCCCACTTTATTTTATTTGCACCATTTTATTGATCTACTCCACCTTGCCACAGTTTCTTCGATTGCTGCCTTGAAGCTGGAATAAAAGCTCTGTTCTGCCTAAAGATACATCTTGAGTTTGGTAGTGTATTGAACTGATGCGCAACTGGTGAATACCCGAAACCAACAGCGCTGGATTGCTTGCCTATTTGCAGGGACAAGACGCACGTGGACTGGGCTCGCTCGTGGCTCACCGTGCTCTCGGAACTTCAGGCCTTTGTGAAGGAGCACCACCTGACTGGTCTTGTGTGGAATCCAAAGGTAATAGTGAGCAAATCTCTATGCACTACTCTATTTGTGTAATTGTACAGTTCAGAGACAACACCCACCACGATAGCTTAGTAATAGTGATCGAATTTTTATGCACTACTCTATTTGTGTAATTGTACATTTCAGAGACAACACCAGCTGTGATAGCTAATATTGGTACTCTAAAGGGAACTCTGGCGATCCTGTTATGGCATTACGTTTATAAAGAACCATCAGTGTAATTAATAAATGCACTGATTCAAGGAATTCCAAAAGGCCCGTCAATGAAAATCATGCAAATGGTTAGTGGATCTGTCTTGTGATGCTTAAGCATTGCATTCGATTCGACATAAAACAGGAATGAGAAGACATTAGACACAAGCGTAGCTTGCTCTGGTGATTAAGTTTGACATTGGTAGGGGTTACTTTCTCAGGGTCTCCACAGTAAAGTTGCCACTTGAGATGTTCTGGACATTGGTGAATTCTGTCACATTGGTGACTACGTTGTCTCATCAGCTCTCACTGGACAGGAGAATCGGCACAGCCTGAATCACTTAAAATGCCACCATAGCAGAATTCAACCATACGGCAGAATCGCACAATGGTCTCAAGTCTGTCCTGTGTATTCATTCGGCTTCACTCTACTTATGCCTTCACCATGCCATTGGGTTTTAAGATTTCTTACTTATGAATCATACTTTATACTGTCCTTGTGAGTTAAAAGCTTGTTCTTTAAAGATGGAAGTGGTGTGTCAGTTTCAAGCAACAAAGTATGATCTTTATTTGAAGTAAAGCAGTGCAAAAGACAAAGGACCAGGAAAATAAGCGCGCAGACACCATCACTTTTGTCTGTGTCCTTCTTTCACATGCCCTGGGTCTTCTGCACTGTTTTTATTTAAGGTGTGTCAACCAACTCTCTCAGGCATTCATTTTAGCATGATCTGTTGTACGGTCCACCACAGGGTGGCGATGCCATGGCACTGGCTGGCAGTGGTGCAGCACCAGGTGGTGGGGCTGGAGGTCCTCCTCCACCACCGCCCCCACCGCCAGCCGATTTTATGAACAACCAAATTCCCGCCGAGGACCCCCGAGCTGCCCTCTTCAGGGACCTCAACAAGGGAGAGGACATCAGCAAAGGTACGTGGGATAATGGCCACATGCTTGCTGCAATTGCAGTATCCTGTAGCTGCAAAGGCATCTCTCTATGTCGCATCGTAAAAGCGAATGAGTCCTGGTACAGTGCAACCACGAAAAGGAAGAAACAGCCCAATTGGGCAAAAGAGAGAATGAAGGACAGGCCTAGAACTTGTTTTATGGGCAGATGGCGCATTATATATGGCCTCAAAGAAACTTCGGACAGTATTGGCGAAATGCGCATCACCACACATTATGAAAGGAGATGACCGCATCATCATAGTCGCAGCACACATGCTATTCTTCTGTGTTCTGCTCATCCAAGCCAATGAAACCCATTTCATGTGAAAAGGATCACACAATGGTGGTGTGCCAGGGTTGCCGCAGGTGTCTACTTCTCGCCCATTTGGCGAATTGGGAAGCCCCGTGGCAACCTAAAAGTATGAACTGCGACATGGCGAACTTTTGGCAATTTTCGGCTTGGGTCTCAACTGAGTTATGCATTTTATACTCAGTGTCGTCAAAGCGAATGGGTGAAAAGATTTTTTAAATTTTTGATGGTTTGACTTATTCGTAGAAGCTGCACTTGCCATGCTATTTAGTACTACTGTCGTGTTTCTTGAGGGTATGCATTCGTTATGGCAAAACCGTGTAAACAACGGGGCGAAGAATATGCAGGACACAATGCTGACTAGCTACTGATTTCTTAATTGCAAAGGCAGAAAATATATGAAAAGGTGAACAAAAATATTGCTTTTGCAGTACTTTGCAGAGTATTCTTTCCCTTTGCAGAAAAAGAATTCAGCTGATAGGCAGCGTTGCGCCCTGTATAATCTTTGTCTCATCATTTGCACTGCTTTGTCACAATGTACATGAACCAACCAGCTCACCTGAAAAACACCCCTGTGTATATACTCCATTCACCTAGATCCTGAAAGCACTGGCACTGTGGTGTGTCTGCCAGCAACCTCCCAGAAATGTAGGTCAGCAGACCGGCCCGGTTCGCAGGCCGCAAGGCGGTGGTGTTAGTATTATTAAGTTTTTTTTGGTGCCTCAAGAACTTTAAAAGCTTCTTTAATGTTTCATTTCTGAAGTGGCTAGGTGATGGCTAAGCTGCCTGTTCTGACAACACCTCCAACTGTCCTGAATAGCTTTTCAGCTTCTTCACTTCTGCTGTACCCTCTAATTTGGTATCTAAATTTCAGGCCAGCCAAGAAGTCGGCCTTTTTGGGTTAACCTACAAAAATGGCACTGAGGTGAATGTGTAGCGTAAGCATGACCTCACAGAAGGTGTAGTGCGGGCATTGCGATAGTTGGGAAGTACTTTAGAATGAATTTTTGTTGTTCTATAATTAAGTTGTTTGATTATCGGACATAGGATACAACTGCAGTGAAATTTTCCAAGTTTGCAGAAAGGCTGCACACGCCATCACTCTCTTCTAGAGGTGACTGCTTTGCCCTGCATTCACTTCAATTAAAACCATCACAAACTTTCATTGTGAGGTGCTAGCATTCAGGGACTTTGCTGGTGCATTCATGCCCTTTCTCGGTGCTCCCATGGTGAAGCGGGTGACGTGACGGGCGTCCATATAATTTAGGGGTTATAAATGGTACTGTACTCCCTGGGCCATACATATGTAGCAATCTTTATTACTAGGCCTGCCAAGCATATGTAGAGAGGTGACATTTTTGGCGAAATTTGAAGAAAAATGGCGACATTTGGCCACTTTTCGCTCGCCGTTTGGTGAAGTTCACTTGACAATAAGTAGCAACACTGAGGTGTGCTAACACATGTGCTGCCAGGCCTCGCTTTGAACTTGGCTTCAATAATATTTCTCGCATAAGTTGTGGACTGTGCTCTTTCAGAACTCCACAACAATCAAAATTAGATGTACATCCACAATTGTGACAATGCTGACACATACCAACTTATCGAATCCTCAATATTCATAAAAAATGATCACTAGTTTTTGAAACACATTACCTTACTCGTACTTCTGTATAGGCCGCACCTTTGTCTCATGTTTTTCACTGTCTTGAAGAGATTTTAATGACAGATCGTTGAACAGGAAATGTGACTAGAGCCACCATTTCAGCAGCGGACTGGTCTTCATTAGGCAGCAACTGCTTTCCAAAGCATGTTTATGTGTGTGCCTTGGTCACCGCCTCAACCTTGATTCTGAAGGAAAGAGTTATTGTATGCATAAATTGCACCTTCCATGATAAAACTTCTGTTTCCTGACCAATGGTCTTTCTGCGGTATGCAGGCGTGCAATTGCAGGCTATCAAGGTCTGCATTTGAAGAAAAATGCGACTGCTATTCACTGTGTGATTACCCTCACTAAGCCTTGTCCCCTTGGGAAGGCTCAGCTTGGTCACCCTATTGCTCTAAGAGCTGTCACTGTTGTCACATGGTTGTTACGTTAACAAAGGCAGCATTCGGCATGTTCAAGATAAAGCTTTACATGGATGAACTTGTCCACAGGAAACGAAACGTCATAGAGCTACAAGCAATGCAATACATGCTCTACATCGACAGCGGTGAACACAGTGTTGGCCATTGATAATCTGCTAGCTGTAAAGCGTGTCTTCTTTTATGCATGTACAAAAAGAAAAATTTCAGCATTATCGCTGGTAGTCATGTTAGCTGTCAAATGAACTAGACTATTTGTGTCTTGCGCGATCTTAACAGAATGATCTTCAACAATCGTGAAGCTTCGCCAACATTGTAGCGTGGTCTGTGCCGAGCATCGCTAAGTCTTGCGGGTGACATTTAAAGACGCATGGCATTATAACTAGTGTTGTTAACCCATTGGCTTCCGCGCACTGCGCGCCCAATCCTGCCTACCACTCCGCGGCAAAAGTTTCGCGTCAGCGGGCGGCATGGGGCGCTGTATAAAAATCGCAATAAAGTGCGAGAAACGTCATAGAACCACAATTCTTGCTTTATACTGTTTGCAATGCTTTACTGCAGCAACTCGGTCAGTATGATTTGCGTGTGTGAAATTCTTTAAAAGACACAGGCATGTGAAGCGCAACTTCGCATTTTTCGCACTCCCACTGGCTCTCGGACTTTTTGCCATGAGAATTGCAAACTGCGCAAAGCCTGGATGGATTTTTTTTTACTTCGTTCGAAAGGATCTGACGAGGAAAATGAGCCCACTCGGAAGCTTGCAGGCGCATTGGTGTAGCCGCGACAGGTGGGTTTCTTCGGCCGCGGTAAAGAGGCAGAGTGACCTCTTTGAAAATGGCCTCGGCGAGATTGACCTTTCAATCGGTGTAGTGGAGCCGCTTGCCGGTAGCTTTTCCAAATAAAACATAGCTGTTATAGACATCTATGTCCATAATGTAAAAGAAAATTTTCTTGTAGCCTTTTGCGTATCTTCTCATAATGCGAAAAGAAGCAAGTTGTTGGTCCTCGCGATCAACTCCTCCCATTTCTCGGTTGTAGTCTAATACAACTTGCGGTTTCAAAACTGGCAGGCCGTTCCCGCGACCCTTCTTGCTGGAATCAATCACATTTGCTCCACTGTGCACGGTTGACAGCATAGTGACCTGCTTTTTATCTTGCCATGTTAGAGCCATGATCCCTCTCGCAAAGAGAACTTCGCATTCACCTTTTTTCAACTTGAGCTGCTTGAAGCCTTTTGGCATATTCTTGCGGTGTAGACGAACTGTACCAACGGCATTCGAACCCGCATCTTTGAGGTGACCAAAAAGTGTAGGCGAAGAGTACCAGTTGTCCATAAATATTGTGTGGCCGTCAGGAAGGCGTTTTCCAACGAGGTCAAGAACAACGGACTTACTGCACAATAGCCCATCTGTTGCTGGCGTCTTCTCACTTTTTCCAGTATAAATTGAAAAATTGAGGTAGTAGCCACTAGATGACTCACAGAGTTTGTAGAATTTCACTTCAAATCTTGCTCGTTTCAAGGGTTTGAATTGTACGTAGGACAGGCGACCGCGGAACTTCATCAGACTTTCGTCCAACGCAACACTTGCTTCGGGATCATACGCTGCGCCCATGGACTTGAGTATGATATCGAGGACAGGCCGTATCTTCCAGAGCCGGTCTTCACTTTGGGGAAGGCTGTTGTTGCAGAAATGCAGGTACCGCGACAGCGCCCAAAAACGATGCCTTGACATCACAGTGGCAAAAAATGGTGTGCTGGTAACAGACCTCGTTGACCAATAGGACTGAATGCTACTCTTCTTTACTTGGCTCATCAGCACACACAAGGTGAAGTAGGCTTTCACTTCGTCGGCGGTTGTTTTATGCCATGAGGAGTCAGGATGCAAAAGCTGCCTTTCGCGTGTGAAGGCGTTTCTGTGCAACGCGATGATGCTCCAAATCACCACTCCAAGAAGCGCATTGAACATTCCAAGAGCAGTCGGACTTCCACCTACTTGAAGCTCGATGGATCTCTTGATGCAAGGCTGGCCGCTGAAGGAGTGCTTGACAATATTTTCCACACTGTCATCTTCTTCCCATTGCCATTCTTTCATCTTTCGCGCCTTTGGAGAAGGCGGCAAAGTATCCAGCCGATATTCTGCTGCACACACGTTCTCCTCCTCCTCCTCATCACTACTACTTTCATCACTTTGATCCTCCCCATCGTCTAATGAAACATCTTCATCATCACAAATGTCACTTTCGGCGTCGCTGTCAAACACAAGTTGCAGAATTTCGTCTTCTGTCAAACCACGCTTTCGCTGCGATGCCATGTTTTGAACAAGACGGGTCGCAGTTGCCTCGCTCACTTCGCACACAAAACAGCTCCAAACGCGCACAAAAATAACTCCAACAGTGGACAACTATGTCCATCTAGCGGAGAACACATCAAACAAAAGGCAAACACCAACCAATGTGCTGCCATCTATGAAAGATCATGAAAAACAATAATTTTCTAAGTGGCCAGCGTTTCGCCGGTCAAAGAACTTTTGGCCTCGGGCCGTTGTGGCCGGCGGATCGCCGGCTGCGGAAGTCAATGGGTTAAAGAATTGTAAAGCTTGTAGTCTCTTTGTATTCGTTTCACTATGGCATGAAGTGCATAGCATAGGTGTTCTTTTTTATCGCAGGGCTGAAGAAAGTGAGCAGTGACCAGATGACCCACAAGAACCCCGCATTGCGCTCACAGGCACCCGTGGCACCAAAATCTGCACCGATGCAGCCAGCCTCGCGATTTGGCTCTAAGCCTTCCCAGGAGATCACCAAGCCTCCCAAGCTGGAACTAGAAGGAAAGAAGTGGTGTGTTGTGAGTATTGCGCTAGCTTTGTCTTCACTTACTATACCGTATATACTTGCATAACAATCGCACTTTTTTTTTTTAAATTGATGTCAACATCGGGGTGTGATCATTACGCGGGGTTAATTTTTCATGAATAAATATTCTGAGCACCGAAAACGCAAAGAAATCACTAATCAGAATAAGATGTTAGGTATCATAAACATAACCAAAAAGAAAAGTAGAATAAGGCTTACCTTTGTAATAAAATGCACGCATTGCGCAGGCTTTATAATAAAATGCACGCATTGCGCAGGAGATACATGCACGGCACACTGCCCTTTTATTTTTCAACTCTGAGCCCCTAACGTTTAATGTACGACGCGTCACTGGTGTCATTGTCGTCGCCGCACGATTCCATGTTGGAATCGGCATTGTTTTCACTGTCCCACAAACGGTCATCTTCCGTTCCATCGAGCAGGTTGGAAATCCTCGTCTTTTTGAAACTTTTGATGACCACCTCGTCGGAAATGGTATTCCACGCTTCGATGATCTATGAGCACAGGACTTCCACGAACGGTCTCTTGATTTTGCCACTTGGCGTGGAATCGTGGTCGCCCGCCGCCACCCACTCTGCATGCAGCCTCCGGACGTTGTCCTTGAACGGTTTGTTCAGTGACACGTCCAGACGCTGTAGCAGCGAGGTTAGACCCCCAGGGATCACAGCGATTTCCGTGCGCCGCTCCTTCAGGTCGGTATGTACACTATTGATGAGATGACCTCAAAAGCTGTCGAACACGAGAAGTGAAGGAAGCAGAAGCGCTCCTGTTCTTCGCCTTAAAACTGTCTTAATCCAATCGTTCATGAGGTCTGCCGTCATTCACCTTTTCGCTTGAGCGCAGATGTGGATGCCACAGGGAAAGTTGCCCTTCGGAATCGTCTTTTGCTTCGGAATCACATACGGTCGCAGCTTCCACCCGTCTGCCGTCGCAGCGAGTATCGCTGCTTTTCCGCACCACAAGTTTTCACGAGGACACTTTGAGCATATTTCTCGTTCACAGTTGTGTTTCGAGGCATGTTGAACATCAGTGGCGTTTGGTCGGCATTGCCTATCTGTGACAGTAGGAAGCCGTTCTTCTGCCGTGTTCGCGTGACGAACCTGTGACAAATCGATCACCTTCTCTTCGTACGAAGATGGAAGTCACTGGCACATTGACGTCCGCCGCTTCAGCGACAGTCCGTTCCGCTGCATGAAGCATTGTCGTCTAGCCGGAACTGGCGCGGAAGTTTTTTGTGGCTATTCCCAGCCTCCAGGAAACTTTGCGTGCCTGAGTCCGTACCATGCTTAATGACACGGCACAACTGTCTGCGCATGTTCCTTGCATATTCGAGGACAGCCTTTTCAACGTCGGGGAACTTGCCAGCCTTGGGTCCGCGAAAAGCCCGGCGTATGCTGTTAGTAGCCATTAGCTTCTTTCGCTGTATTTTCCTATATCGGATACGAATTTTGTCGACGCCGAAATGTCTGCGGGCAGCACAGTTGCTGTGCTCTAGTGCATAATCAAGCGCCTTCAGCCTGAACGCAGGGGTAAAGCTCGCATACTGTGCCATTGTGAAACGGCAAACAGACGATCACAAAGCACACCAAGAAAAATGTGGTGGCAGCTGATGACGGGTCGTGGCGGCGACACTGCTTTCTCAGGAATTATGGAAATGCGTCGGCAGCTTGTTGCTGCGGGATGACAACAGGTCAACCAACAGGCAGTTGCCGCTTCAACAGTGCGGGATATCAAAACAAACATGGCGGATCACGAAGCGAAGCGACTGCATTTCTTTTTCTTCTTTTCGTTTAGTCATGGAGGTTTTGAGTTCTTCACGCGTGTCAAAACAGTTTCTTTTGTATAAATAAGGAATGCTTTCATTTAAAGCAGTGAATTTACGGCATTAGCGAAGTGATGCCTGCTTTCAGATGACAGAAAGTAAGATGGGCGCGTTCAGCTGCCACAGACGTAAACACATGGCAAGCATTCAGTGAAAACTGCGGCATTTGCTCTTACTGCAATTCTAAATGGCACGTTCCCGCCAACAGTTGGCAAAAATTAAAAATGTTTTGTGCGTGCAGTTCATTTGGCGAGTTTTGAAGAGTTATTAACACCACATTCGACAGATTGTAAAGACGATAATCATCGACTAGACATGACCCACACGACATATCGATGCGGCAAGTTTGGGGTGCGATCATTACACGGGGGGGGGGGGGGGACGGGACAGAATTCAGATGCAAAATTTAGAGGTGCGATCATTACGAGAGTACCGTATTTACTCGCATAATCGGCGCACCCCTAGTTTAGTCGCGGAAAATGCGATTTTTTTTTAATTCCGCGCATAATAGGCACACCCCGAACTTGGCCGTGATCAGAAACGATTCTACCCCCCAGCGGTGCAGTTGGAACGCGGTCCCCGTACCCTGAAGACGACGAGAAAATAAAAAAAAATTCGAAGTGCAACGACCTATTTGTCCAAATAAAACTTGAAAAAAAAAAGCGTCCATGAGCGAAAAAAAAAAAAAAACGGCTGTTCCATCAATTACTGATACCCCCCAAATCGCCGCGCTTTTTGGAGGTCACATGTACAACGCCGGGGGCTCGATCGCCATCGCCACCATCAGAGAAAAAGAAACACCATTTTGCAAGCGGTGTGTGTATTTTGGGGTCGTGTATTGAACTTTGGTTCCACCATGGGTAAGTACGCGAGCTACACGGCTGGGTTTAACCTGAAGGCAGTGCAGTACGCGCTGGAGCACGGCAACCGGGCTGCAAGCAGGCAACGAAATGCCTGCAAGCAGGCATTTCGTTGGAGAAACCAGTATTCGGTACTGGAGGGACCAAGAAGAAAAACTTAAGGCGACGAAGAAGACACGACGGGCTTTCCGCGGTGCCAAGACCGGCAGGTATCCGAACGTCGAAGAGCAACTGGTCCGGCATATACGGGAGCTACGACAAGACGGCTGTGCTGTGTCGTTGGATATTGTGCAGACTGAGGCGCGCAGAATAGCCCGAGCGCAGGGCATCGAAGCAAAAGAGTTCAAAGCCAGCTCCGGATGGACAACTCGTTTCATGCGGCGCCATGGCCTCGCACTGCGAAGGCGGACCACATTGTGCCAGCGCTTGCCCGCAGCATATGAGGACAAAGTGGTGGACTTCCACAGTTTTGTTATAAAGCTCCGACAGCAGAAAGACTTCATTTTGTCCCAGATCGGCAACGCTGATCAGACACCCCTTTGCTTTGATATGCCGTGGAACACGACAGTGGAGGAGAAAGGCGCACGGAGCGTCATCGTCAGAACGTCTGGCACAGATAAACGACGATGCACCGTAATGCTGGCGGTGACAGCGGATGGGCGTAAGCTACCGCCTTACGTTATTTTTAAACGTAAGACGCTCCCAAAGGCAAAATTCCCTCAAGGCATCTACGTCAGAGTCCAGGAAAAAGGCTGGATGAGCGCGGAACTCATGGTGGATTGGGTGAAAACAGTCGGGGGTCGGCAGCCGGGTGGTCTGTTGTTGCCGTCCATGCTTATCCTGGACAGTTTTCGTGGGCACCTATTAGACCGCGTGTGAGATGAGCTAAAGGAGCTGCGCACAGATCTGGCAGTGATTCCGGGCGGCCTCACATCGATACTGCAGCCTTTGGACGTGTCCTTGAATAAACCTTTCAAGGACAATGTTCGAAGGCTGTACACCACCTGGATGGCTGGAGGACAACATCAGCTGACTCCAGGTGGTAAGATTAAGAGGCCGCCTGTGGAAATGCTGTGCGCTTGGATCGTGGAAGCGCGGCAGGCGATCTCCGACGAAGTCGTCAGGAAAATCTTCAACAAGACGGGTATCTCGAACGCACTGGATGCGAGTGAGGATGACATGTTGTGGGGTGCGGATGATTCGGACACCGAAAACGAATCCCCGCTCGGCGAGGATGAATGTGTGATCTCCGAATAGGGAAAAGGAGGAACAGCTACGACTTTTGTGTAAATAAATTTTACGTGTGTGTGTGCAGTTGACGGCTCTCGCTTGTTCATTAGAAGGTACGTAGGTATGTTTGTTTTATGCTGAATTAATTGGTAAACGATAAAGTCGCCTTTTACTTGACAAGTGTGCAGGTTTAAAGCGCGAGAACCGAGTTGAAAAAATTTTCTAAAATTTTACCCCGCGTAATTGGCGCACCCCTAACTTCGAGCCGGATTTTCTGAAAAAAGGTGCGCCTATTATGCGAGTAAATACGGTATGCACCCCAGGAAATGTTTTGCTTCCAAGCCGCAACACGTTGTGGTGGGCAGGTCGATTCAAGTTGCCAATTGTGGAGTGCCCTTTTAATATAGAAATATTATGCATCATGGTTGGATTCAACTTCAGTCTCTCTGAATAACAGGCCCGGTCCAAATAAATCTGCGACATTGGTAAAGGCTCATGTTGCAGTGAAGCAAGCTGTAATGTTTTCATTGTTCTACAGCCTTATCTGAGATTGAGGATGCTGCTTCACATATTTGTTCGTGCCGAATCGCAGTAGGAAAGTCGTACAGCCGTGATTTTCTGGCAAATGTCGATGTCACAACATTCAGAGGCAAATAGGTAACATTTACTTGAATTGTATTCCATACGGCTTGAACTGACACTGTCCTTGTGTGTCTGCTTGTTGCTGCTGTTCACAGGAGTACCAAGTGAACAACCAGGGCATCGTGCTCGATCAGACCCAGATGAACCAGTCTGTGTGCGTGTATAAGTGTGTCAACTCTGTCATCCAGGTCAAGGGGAAGGTGAACTCCATCGTCATTGGTAAGACCACATTTGCTATTTTGCTTTGGGTATCTTAATTTTGTGACACCAATGGCTGCAAAGTTCAGCTCCAAAGTACTTGGAGGGCAGCGAATGCATTGAAAATGGTATCTCCCACTCAAAACACAGTTTATTTCTTTTTCTTAATTTGGCAAACTGTAATTGCCAGTTCACAATGTATGATTATGATGTTATTCACTTGCAGTGCATATGCTGTATTTCCTGCATGTTAATTGGATACAAAGCCACAACAATGTTTGTGGGATTGCAACAGCATGCATTCAGAGGTAGCTTAATCACCAGATGGAGGCAATCTTGCATGTAGTGTAATGACAACAGGCCTTTTGCACTCTTTGATCTACTAATCTAATTGAAAGCTGTTCTTTACAATGTGCTGTTTATGATTCTTTTCAATGTGTTATCGACGAGTCATTCAAGGAATATGGCATATCTAACATGTTAGACTGCTCATAAGGCATATGAGTTGTGTGCACAATAATAGACTCTCCAGAAACATTGAATTAAGCACCACAGTTTTATTTAACAATCGCTATTCTCACTTTAATTCCTAGAAGTATTGTCCCTAAGCTTTGACATCACTTGCTCAAATGGCAGCACTGTGTGGCTACTGTTATGCATAATGTTAAAACACGGCTCAGTTGTTGCTTGTATACAAATTTACCACTTGGCCGATGGATTAATTTCATGCGTATATTCGATTTCAGACTCTTGCAAGAAGACGGCCGTGGTGTTTGAGGACATTGTGTCAGTGGTGGAGTTCATCAATTGCCAGAGTGTCAAGGCGCAGTCGATGGGCCGGGTGCCCACCATCGCGGTGGACAAGACGGATGGCGCGCACATCTACCTGTCAGACAAGTCTCTGGACGTCGAGGTGGTCACCTCCAAGTCGTCCGAAGTGAACGTGTCTATACCCACGCCTAGTGGAGACTTTGTAAGTTTCACTATTTTGTGGCACGACTGCCTGAAACAGCAGACTGCTGGGGCGTGAGTTGTGTGGCGGACAGGAGCCCGACCTTAGGAATAACATTCAATAAGATTCAATCAAGTTGGTTATCCCTACCAAAACTGATCAAACTGAAACCTGCGCCATTCCTTTTTGGTTTGCAAGTCTGCTCAAAAGCTTGAGAATAATTTGTTTGAAAAAGGGTTATCATTAGATTCAGACTGGATGTGGCAGTGAAACCATGCAAGCTTCATTCAGTGCAAATAACAGCTATAAATCCTTAAATGAAGTGTTCAGTCTTATTGCTGTACTTTGATAACCAGCTATATTCAATATGTTTTCATTGTTCTGGTAGCTTCCTATTCAACTTCAAGCAAGTTTTCTTATAACGAAGCTCTAAATGTCTAGGTTGTGGTTGACGTAATGATGCATTGAACAATTTTTCATGCCCGTCGCCAATGTCAATGCCGCATTCACAAATGTCGCGTTACATGGCGGCGCCACTTTTCACCGATTGTGGTCCCCCTTTGTCTCTTGACATAGAGATTGCAATAGTACTGCTATCGGTACTTGCCCTTTGGGCTCTCTATGGGACGGACGCATGTTGTTTGCCCGAAGGAAGAATGGCTGGAATTGGAGCGGCAACAGAAGAGTTAATGGGTGTGAAAACAGTGGAAAGCTAATGCTGAAGAAAGTGCAGCCACAGGCTTCCATCTTCACATTTGTAGATGGGCTCTGAATTAGTTCGGGTGCAGGTTTTTGCAACTAGTACCATTGGCCAACAATATTCACTTGGTATTGTGTAAAGTGTACTGGTTTGCCAATTCTCAAATGAAAAGGATGTCTTGTAGTTGCTGATCTGCTCATAGGTGTAATAATAATAATAATAATAATAATAATAATAATAATAATAATAATAATAATAATAATAATAATAATAATAAACATGCTCTGTTGACAGCTGCTCACCTGTCAGTTTTCAATGCTCAATACCCATCTTTTCTCTTTACCAAGTGTACCTTTAGCCATGCATATTTAAAAATGCATTCTAATAGGATATGACTTCTAGGCTGTTCTGGAAGTGCTAAATTGGTGGCGTACTTTGTCAGATGGAGATACCAGTTCCGGAGCAGTACAAGTCCACCTGGAACGGGAAGGCCTTGACGACGTGCGTCATTGAGAAGGCATAAGACTGCTCCAACGGAGGTGTCGCACGTCTTCCAACACCTCGTCTTCTCTGCGGCAGATAAGGAGCAAGCACCCGCTAATCGGTGCTTATGATAAAAAAAAAAAAGAAAGTTCCAAAAAATATCCTTTTCTGCCACAGTACACGACAAAGTGTTTCTGCTGTCTGGGCCAGACAGCGTGCAGAATTACGAGCAAAGTTGCAATGGCCCAAGTTTTTCTCTCTATTTATACGCGCATGAAGTTGACCTCGTCAAGTGATGACCAGGCTGATCCGACTTACCCTCGACATTTTGCACTTTTACACTCGCCTTTCTCCTTAAATTTTTTTTTACCTAGTCTGTAGGGGTGTGCGAATATTCGAAATTTTAATTATGAATTCAATTTTTCCCGATATTTGACCATCACAAATGTCTGTGCGTGTTTTCAGATACTTGTACATTGCTTGCTCGAATATACGAAAGTATTCGAGTTGAGTATTCGAGTAGGTAATAGTAACTTGTCCTACGAATTCCACTGGCTGTAAGAACACGCTGATATATCCATCCATAAAACATATGAAGTCGAAGATTAGTTTCGGTGGAGCCCCAAGTCGGGTCTTTGTAGAGCCTGGTATGTCAATTATGCTAGGGGCTCCGCACTCCAAATTATGCACGTCAGTTTTCTCTTGTACTTTTGCTCACTACGGGACTTCACGACCACTGTAACACCAGTGGAAGCAGTGATATCAAAACGCATACGACACAGCACTATTAGCGTGCTGTGCACTTTTAATAAGTAAAAATCCATTTCAAGTTAGCCTTTTATAGTGTTGGAAGTGTTGTCGTGCATAGGGAGCGCTTAATTTCTGTTAAACAGTTAATTTTGCTTTACGGTAGCTGCCACCTAGTGAAATGCAGTTAACAGTTCCGAGACCATTTAAGACATCTGTTAATGGCTCATTTGTATTCAATTCTTGCACGAAAACTTCAATATTTGCATACTCCTACTAGTCAGAGATGGGCAAACGTGTAAGCAAAATCATCCTAGTAATCAAATGTGTGGACCGACGTGATTCTGAAGTGCTTTTTATTTTTTCAAGCGAGACGTGTGCGTGGAGATTGTTCGAGAATTGCAATCGATTGCTCAATAAAGACGTCTGGGATGGGAATCCAGTCTCTCATGTGCTTTTGTGGAAACGCTATCGGTGGCTTCATCATGCTGCACTCAGCTAGACATGTACAACAGTGCATAGGCAATACCAAAATGTGTGAGCAATACGCGTGTGTACTAGGAACCAATTAGCAAGTTACAGAACATGTTGCATGTTGAGATGGATGCATTGAACAGTTTTCGGTGCCCCTTGCCGCCGTCAATGCTTCATCCACAAAGAGCATCGACGCGTTTCATGTAATGTGCATGAGTAAAAGACCTGCGCGCATACTTTTCATGCAATGTGGGGCTCCGCATACACAGTGCCGTTACAGACACTACACAAGCAATAGCTAAACTTGCTCTTGATTGTGGCGCATGCCACTTGCTCAATTGCCATCGAGTTGAGCCCCAGAAAGTACAGAAAATTCCAATTATTTGATAAGACTCGCATTTTTCAGCACTTTTGTTTCAACGCTCCTGCACTTTGCCACAGTTGGCGCTTCTGAGAGCTCAGCATGTCGTTAGTTCTGAGAGCTCAGCACAGTCAATAGTTTATGTTGTATGAAACGCTGTTACGGCAAAAGTAGTGATCAAGGAAGCACGAAAGTTCTGCATCGGGAATAGGTCAAGTTCTGCAACACTTCAAAAAAAAAATTTTTTTGGCAGTGTTGGTTCTAGAGATTAGCTTCTCCTTAATAGACGAAAATGAAAATTGATAGAGCATGACCCATCTGTCGTGCCACCACTTCACGAATAACTGTGGCTGTGCCTCTGGCAATTTTCTTGCATGGCTATGTGCACATGTAGGCATAGGCACTGTGAGCCAGTGCCTATGGGTACCATGGCCATTAAATCACAGCTATTATGTTTCAAGTGTAAAGGCGCTTTTTGAATGCCGGCACAAATGTCTACCAATAGCTCAAGCAACGGCTCAATCCACAGACACTGAGGGCCGGCGGCGTCCACTCGCAATGCATGGTAAAGCAAGACCCTCTATATAGTGCAGAAGAGGATGCACCATGGTAGCATTCCTCTTCACAACACACCATGGTAGCATTCCTCTTCACTACACGAGCTTAAGTGCCAACAAGTGGTCAAAAAACCTTTGCAAACTACCTTGAGACATGAAGGTCGCCAATGTCTAGATCGAGGCCATAAAATGGGAGAAAGTCAAGCTCACCAATAGCTTCTTGCAAAGTAATTTTATACACAAGCCACATTTTATTTCCTATCGGGAAAAAAAAAAAACTGCATTTCCAGCATGACCAAAGTCGCTATACCATAAAAAGCTGAGCAAAGGCCCCCCTCACCTTCAATGAATAATCCGACAAGACTTGGGAAGTGTGCGCTTGCTCGTTCTCGCACTGAAATTCAAGATGGCAACCAGAGAGCCACTTAAAATGAAGTGTACATCCATGTTTCTAATGAAATGCTTGATTTGTAAAGAATTTAATAAAAAATATTAGACGTGCATTCAGTGTACTCATTCTTGTGGTTATTTTGACACAATCGATGCTCTCCTTGAAAAAAAATTGGCCACAGAGGAGGAGAGTGTGCTTGCTCAGTTTTTGGAGCTTATTTTGCATCTCTCGAAAAATGGAGAAAGGGGCGCTTGCTTGGCACTTTACGGTAGGCTTTTACACTGTCCATTATTTGGCAACACCCACCTATTGTCCATTATGCAGGGGCTGTGTGCTGTTTACAACGCTGGATCTCGGCCTTCAGTTTCCTAATAGCTATAGCACATTTTTGTGCTGAAGCAAGTAGTAATAGAAAAGGAAACAATGCTGAAAGCAAGCAAAGTGAAAGGCACACGAGGGAACTTCAGTGTGCAATGCCTTGAACACAATTCCTGTTGCATAGTACAGGTAAAACAGTTGAAAATGCTGGATCAACAAGATGGCTGTGTAGGCAGTGCGTTCCTTTCTCACACGATAGCTATAGTTCAGTGTCTATTCTGAGCTGTTCTTTCATAGAAGGATGTGTAAGCCACTCTTATTGTACACAGGGTCTAAATTTGCACAGCCTGGCCATTGTACTATCAGCGTCAAATGAAAGCCGAACAGTGGCAAGCCTTTGCGGTTGTCTAGTGCACGCCGTCTACTTGTCACTGCGAACAGGCACACATATATGCGGAAAGCTGCTGAACAGGATCCTGATAACTGGATCCCGATAACTAATCCTAATAACTGGACAACACGCACTTGACTATTGCAAAGGCTTACCGCTGTTCGGGTTTCATTTGACGCTGATAGTACATCCTTCTGCCTTCTGTGGCCAAAGGCCCTCCCAATACTGGAAGCATTCCTCTCAGTCTTTCAGCGGTCTTTGGCCACAAAAGGCCAGGAGACGCACACAATGGCTATATCGCTCACAAGAAACAAACCTTGCAAGTCAAAGCAGGGCTTACCAGAAAAGCCAAGCAGGTAAAGCCGACGAGGGCTATGGTGCTTTGTCCAGACTGAACTGCGCACCACTTGTTTCTCCCTTAAATATGAATGTTCAAGCCTTTCACACACTAACGAAAACAATGAAGATGGTTGAATCAACCTCGTGTAAATCATCCTGCATAATGGTTCCTGCAGACGAGGTCTAGTTTGACACATTGTGGTAGCTTGGCGGCCAAGGTTTAGTGCTCAGGGACACAGGTGGTCAGAATAAATCGGGAGTCTCCAACTGATGCTTGACCCATGCTCATATTGTGGATTTTGGGACATAAAACCATGAAACCCGCAATTGCGATTGTCCTGTTGCCTCTTCCTAGTTTGTGTGTCTGTCAGCGCTGTGCCATTTTTCGAAAGTTGCAGTTTAGATCGGATGGTTTTTGTTCCCATGGAGTAGGTTTATTGTGATGTTGCACAACCATATATTTTCGTTCATGTCGCTGCAGCTGCAACAGTATGAATGGAATTGGGGAGAATCACAGTCGGAGCTGTTTATGCCAACCAATGGTTGTAATCAGAGAAATGGAAAATGTCAACATGAACCGGCATGTTTGTCCTCATCTGCCTCTTTTTCCCTGCCAGAACACGGGTGCTCATTAGTCAAGCATGGGACGGAATAATTCTTATCGGTGGTAGAATGAGTACATAGAAAGAAATTAATAGAGGGATTCCTTGCGGACAAAATTTCTTCACGAGGCAGGATTCTAATCTGCATAACCATGATCCGTAGGCGAGTGTTGTAGCCACTTGGCTATTAGCCTCGAGAACGAACACTCGTCACTGCGGTCGCACCGATGTGACGTCACGGCACAGACTTTCCTGCTTTGCCGGCGCTTGTCGCCTCATTCTGCGCCTTCCGTGTACATGCTCTTTAGCGATACGTTGGTAATTATTCCTCAATTTCATTACGCAAATTTCTCGACATACAAGGCGCAAGGTTTCACAACTGGTGAAAGTTTTTAAAGTACTAAGAAGTTTCCATAGTTTAGCTTAGGATAGGGAGATTCCCGTTTGATCGAAAGATTCACTGTGAACACGGTGATGCAGGAGATGTCCATTGTTTTTATTGCGTACATCAAAGAATGGGTGCTAAGAAAAAATATGCTAAGTGGTACTAATGTTATTACAACTAGGCATAGACTCCCGGTTAACATGTCTGTGCCGAAGTACGAGAAATAAAATTGGGACGTTTTCAATTCACTAAATACATTGTGCTTTACCATGCAAGTACGCCTGTGTCAGCGAATGATCTAAATTTGACAGAACTGAGCTTTCTCCAGCAAGATACATTACATAAATATGACTTGTCATAAGCACTCATGTAACATATTCATCAAACAAACAAAATAATACTGCCGCACACACAATTTTGGAAACGAGATATTTCCGTTCACTGGAGTCATATGTACAGTATTATTCTCAACAATGTAGTCCTATAGCCTCATTTGCATGAAATGGTGGAGTGTTCTACTGTCACGTCACAAACACTAATGGGAACTTCACGTGGGAGCACTGCTGATAGCAACAATTTTAACACAAACTCCCGAAAGTCAAAATGTACTATTTTATGGCGCACTCACGGATGTGGCCCAAGCAGTGGTGTAACGAGGAGATGGCTCGCCGAGCCTGTCTCCTACCCCCAAAATTTTTTCTGTGTGCAGAAAGGTCACCATTTCAAGTAGGTGCCCTCTCCCAACCCCCCAAAATTTTCAACATATAGGATTCTGGACCCACGTAATAACTAAACAACCTTCGCGTTGATGATGCGATGACTGGTTTCGCACGTCTAGTCTACCAAGAGGTAATCAGCTGCAAGGAAATTTAACATATGAGGTGGCTACATAAAATGGTAGTTTGCAGCGCAACCGTACCATTGCTTCGAATCTGCACGAAGACAGAATCTGACCGCAAGAGGAATTTCCGCACCTACCCTCAACCACACTTGGCCTCAATAATTTCGGTCAATTAAAGCTTCGAAATTATTGCGAAAGAAACATTAAACTAAATGTGTTGAGTGAACAAGTACATGAGAAAAACAACAGCGGCGGCGGTATTTTAGGGCGAGTGCCTTGCGGTAAATGTTCCGATACTCAATGCTGCACGTGAGCGCAGGGCTTGTCAAAGCGCTGTCCGTAGATATGTGCATTCCTGCGGTTAAATTTATTCTAGGGGAAGAGAAGCCCTGGTATCCCCCAAAGAAGTCACCCTTGCACATCTCAACCTTATAATGTAAATATGGTGAGTTAATTCCTTCTCGAAACCACATGGCTATGTGTCGATGAGTTTGTTGTAATCAAGCATAAGCGTGTTCCTCATTTTCACACTCGTCGGAATGCGACTGTCGTCTTCACAAATGGAAATTATCATCGGGGTGAACAGCGCGACACAGACCTTTTCACTCGTCTCGCATTGCTATACAGCGTGTGATTGTGCAGTAGCAACCGTAAACTTTTTATTGCTTTACCTGAAACATTACTAAATCTGCTTCATTTATCTGCAGCTTGAGACAAGCAAAAAGCGAACAGAAACATTGGAACAGCGCACAAAGCGAGCACCGCCACCACGGTGGTCTAGTGGCTAAGGTACTCGGCTGCTGACCCGCAGTTCGCGGGATAGAATCCTGGCTGCGGCGGCTGCATTTCCGATGGAGGCAGAAATGTTGTAGGCCCGTGTGCTCAGATTTGGGTGCACGTTAAAGAACCCCAGGTGGTCGAAATTTCTGGAGCCCTCCACTACGGAGTCTCTCATATTGATATGGTGGCTTTGGGACGTTAAACCCCACATATCAATCAATCACGAAGCGAGCGCATCGTTATGTGGGCCCGCCGCGGCTCGCATTGAGGAGTCCATGCTGTGACGTCATCCGCCAGGCGGCGCCACTCCAACTTCTCGGGGCTAATCAAGGCACACTTGCAGGGCGTAACGTAGCATTGTAAGATCTCATTATACCAAATAGGTGAGGAGAGTGAAAAGGGAAAGGAGGAGGGAAGAGAGTAATGCATAGCATGAAAGGGAGGGAAGAAAAAATTCTAGACAGACGGGGGGAGAAATATATCGACAGAATAGAAAGCGGAAGCAAGAAATAGACACAAAGAGAAGTAGTGAGAAATGGGAAGAAATAGAATTAAACGGAGGAAAAGAAGACAAAAAGAAAGAGAAAACGGGAGACAGAAAAATGAAGGCAAACGAAGAAGGCCGCCTAGCTCTGCACTACCCTATGGGCTTGGCAAAGCTGACTTGCTTCGTTTACAAGCAAGGCAGTGCACAGACATTTGTTTTCTCCAATGTTTTCTTAGTGGTTGAAGTAATGACAGGCGAAACTGCTCCACAGTTTTCTTTCTTCGCCTGAAAACACCACCATCCTTTTCGCTAAGGCCAATAATTATGTCACTAGTTCACCAATAAACCTTGTGGTATACACTGCTGCACCACTCCATCCGATGAAGAGACCACTGAAATTTGAAACCTTTATTTGTAAAAGAACTGTTGAACAATTGTAAAACACAAATATAAAATTCTCGTTACAGACAATGTATACATGCGATAAGAGTGGGCAGTTCCTTAGAGTCTAACCACTTGAAATCTTTCTCCATGCTAGCGACACTTCACTCGATGAATAGGTGCACAAAATAGACATGTATAGTAGTGCCTCGTGATGACGGGACCAGACCACAGCTTATTACAAGATTATATACATGGGCGTCTCTCCGAAGGCGCAGCTCAGATGAGGAACACAATCTTGTCGGAGAGCATGACCTGGTTGTCGTCCATCATGCGCTGGATGGCGACGTCGATTTCTTCCTGGGTGAACGGTTCCACTTTCTCTTCTTTGGCCAGGAAGTCTATGATGTTGGACACAGGCTGAGACTGGGTGTGCGTCTCTTTGAAGAGCTTGCCCAACAGGTTGCGGAACTTGGTCATCCTAACGTCGGCACATGCGAAGGTGAGTTAAACATTATTAACAAAAGGCTCCTTTCAATACTGCACAAAGAACATCATTCAGATTTGTCACGATTTTCCATGTTCAATGATGACTTCACCTCTAAGAGTCTGAATGAAAACACACTAAAGAGGAAATGAATTGAGCTGTATTACTGAATTGCCATATATTGCCGAATACAAGCAGGCATTTCTTTTTCATAAAATTGCCTTCCTAAGTTTGGGGGTCGACCTATGCATAATTGGAGTCTACCTACTATACGGGGTATCAAAAAGTCGACTTGGAATCGTGACGTTGACATTTCTGAAGGGTCTGAGGAATGGTCGTCCTTCTCAGATTCACTGCTATTAGACACATCGATAACAGAGGAGGAGATGTCGGAAACGCCGCGTTGGAGATGCAGCATTTGTTCAGGACGCGCCGCCGATGGGATTACAATTTAAATGGTAGCTCCGCCACATCGGTGCGTCTTTCAGGCGAGATTGGCAACAACACCGGCACTCGCCGCATATGGGTATGACAGTGCATTTGGTTTGCGAAGAAACGCAACATATGTCTCTCGCTCGCTAATGATGCAACATATGTGAAATCAATAGTGGAAAACTCGACATGCTTGCAAAAAACGTGACATTTATAGTTCGCAAAAGACGTGACATGCGTTTCTCGCTTTAGTGACATGAGTTTCTCGCCCCTGCTGACTATGCAATTTGAAAATTCAGACTTGCCACGATGCACCATGGGTGTTCCATGGAAAAGCTGGCAGAGCCCTGGGGCGTGCAACATTTCGCAGTAATCTATTTACAAGGAACTAAACCACATGACCAGTCAC
Organism: Rhipicephalus annulatus; assembly: GCA_013436015.1. Taxonomy (NCBI): domain Eukaryota; kingdom Metazoa; phylum Arthropoda; class Arachnida; order Ixodida; family Ixodidae; genus Rhipicephalus; species Rhipicephalus annulatus. Next base: position 122,185 of record WOVY01003965.1, on the reverse strand, counting down.
ATGCGCTCCACAAGCGCCTCAGGTCTTTTTGCCCTCACGCCTGTTAACCATTTCTGCATTTCGCCTCGCTTGCGAACAGTGGTGTGCGTGATTTGCAAAGCTGCTCAACGGACGTCAAGATGCCACCGCAACAGTACAGTGCTGCTTTCAAGCAGCAAGCGAGCTTCTATGCAGAATCGGAAAGCAACGTTGAAGCAGGGCGGAAGTTCGATGCGTCGGAAAAGTGTGTGAGGGAATAGAGAAAGCAAAGGACCAAAATGTTCGCGTGCGCTGCGATACACCGTTCATTTCGTGATCCGAAGTCTGGACGATACCTTGCCATTGAGGAGGTAGTTCCAGACTGGGTTCACGACCAGAGAAGCAAAAGCCTGAGTGTTTGCTACGATGATATTGAAGCAAAAGCACGAACTGTTGCGAAGGATATGTGCATCCCGCAAACCAAGTTCAAACCGAGCTCTTTGAGTGAGGTGGCGCAATGAGTTGATGGTGCCTGCTATAAACTACCTACGACATGGTTCAAGTGGTGTTTTTCACTTGTGGCACCTCAGTACTGCCAGCACCCTTTCCGACGAGAAGCAGCAGTGGCTCGCATGATGGCAATGACCGTGACTACTGCATCCTTCTTTCAAGCATGACAAGTCGTAAGCGATGTTTCACGATCAAATAAAGGTTTCTTTGCATCACTCCCTCTTTTGGCATGAAGCTATGTTCAATGTCCTTTTTTTTTTCTTTTTGCCTAGAAGGAGTTGCAAGTTGGGGGGTTGACGTATAATTGGAGTCGACTTAAGATCGCCAATATCACCACTTACAATTACCATAATTACTCGAATCTAACGCGCACCTTCTTTCCAGTTAAGCGAGTTCATAAATTGCTTGCGCGTTAAAATCGAGTACGAAAAAAAAAAAAATGAATAAGGTCGTTCTATTGCCATCGGCATTCCAAAATGGCCGCCCCCTACGTGCGTCGGCATGGGGCGTCGGCCATTTCTGCCAATGTGTTTCCCATGTGCGGCACTTCGTACGTGTGCTGAGTGCTGAGCAGTTCGTCATCTTGGTGTGCATTAGCATCGACAGCATGAAAGGGCCAACTCCAAAAACTCGACGAGTGCACCACGATGCCGCTTTTAAAAGAAAAGTCATTGCGTGTGCCGAAACGGACGTAAAGCGGGCTGCATGGCGGTCGTTCGGAGTTCCCAAAACGTGCGTGCGGGACTGGCGGAAACAAAAGCAGAAGATTGTCGACAACAAAGATTCACGCAAAGGCTTCAGCGGATTACAGCAGGGTCAGTTTCCGCAAATTGAAGAGCTGCTCGGCCAGTATGCGATTGAGCAGTGAGCGGCACAGCGGCCCGTGACGACAGAACTGCTCCAAGTGCAGGCTATGCAGTTAGCCTTAGAAAAAGGGCTAATGCGGAGCCAGTTCAAAGCGAGCAGGTGCTGGCTAACTAACTTTATGAAGAGGAAAGGCTTTTCCCTCTGAAGGCGAACGGGCATATGCCAAAAGTTGCCGAAGGAGTACGAAGAAAAGCTTAAGTTTTCAGAGGTTCATCCTAAACTTGCGGCACAACAATGGCTCCCTGCTTGGGCAAATCGGAAATGCCGATCAGACGCCTCTTTACTTCGACATGCCTGGCACAACAACCGTCGAGAAGAAGGGGGCGAAGCAAGTTTGCGTGCTGACATCGGGCCACGGTAAAACTAGAGTGATGGCAATGCTTCGTTGCACGTCAGATAGGCACAAGCTTCCCCCGTACCTCATATTTAAACGGAAGACGCTCCCGAAAGGAGTCTTTTTGCGGAGTGGTGTGATTGTGTGAGCCAACGAGAAAAATGGGTGCGCGTTGCAATCGATGTCTTGCTTTTTTTTTTTTCGTCGTGGAAACCGGGTGCGCGTTACAATCGAGGGCGCGGTAGAATGGAGTAAATACGGTATTGAGGGACAATGCACATTAAGGGTTCCTTAAAATATTCTCTATTGATTTTGGTGAAACTTGCAGAGATTATGTAGGTGTGCCCACATCAAACATCTAACTACTTTTCTAGTCGAATAATACGTAGTGTTGAAAAATTTTGAACATCTCGTGCACCTTGCTATGAGAAAGACTCTTTTCCTTAACTGAAATAGTTACGAAGTCATAATATCACGATAACCTGGAATGACAACTGCAGGCATTAACATTAAAAAGCATGCTCTCAACCAGTTTCAACAAAAGTGTGTTGAAGATTTGCAAATGAGCCGAATCAATGTCAAGCTAGAATTTCTCTCGTAAAAGTCCAGCATTTCATAGAAACGTTTGGTTGAAGAACAAACCATTCAGGGTAAAGTAACAGTTTAATGTTCCTTTTATAACAAATTCTTCTTTCCTTGTTATTGTTTCTCAAGGCACTGTTTGAGCCAAAAGTTATGCCATGCAAAGTGAACAAAATAGCTGTCGAGATCAACAGCCTCTACCTTCTAGTGCTAGCTCTCTACATATTCATAGCTTGAAACCTTGCTAAATAAGGTTAATGAAGTATAATTGTTGATTAAGTCCACGCTTATTGATACCGAACTAATAAAGAACATATGAATTCATCATTCAGCTCAAGTAGCTATCAAGACACTGTGCCAAGCAATATATTTGACCCTTCACGTAGCCAAGCATTGCAATGCCTAGCCAAACCTAGCAACGACTTGTTCGAGCTTGTAGAAGCTTCGAAGTTGGCCACAAGCTTCACTGTTATTCCAGGTTTGTACCACTAGCACAAGCTGACTTCTCTGAAGTGATTTGTTGCAGATATTCATGCTTTGTCCCTGCTACTGAAGTGGAATAATGACCATAAGCAGCAGTCATCGGTAGACTTCTCTGAAGTGATTTGTTGCAGATATTAATGCTTTGTCCCTGCTACTGAAGTGGAATAATGACCATATGCAGCAGTCATCGGTAGACTTCTCTGAAGTGATTTGTTGCAGATATTAATGCTTTGTCCCTGCTACTGAAGTGGAATAATGACCATATGCAGCAGTCATCGGTAGACAAGGACATTGAGGTTTCGTGTTACTAATGTAGAATCTCGATGATGCAATTACGATTGATATGAATTATAAGGTTACCTTGGATAGACTACATTATATAATATACATCATTATTTGGCGTTATACGAACGGTTTCCTCAGCCACCGCAAATGGCACAACGCGGCTTGTCGGAAGGCCCGTTCACGCTTGGCCTCGAAGGGAACGAACGCAGCATAACTCATCAGAATTTCCCTCACTTCGCCGCCCAGGTGGTTGGAAAGCTACAGAGTGAGGCCAACGCGAAAAAAATTGGTCCGAGACAAATATTTCCGTCAGGCGATAGTGAATTGCCTTTTTGCTTCACACTTTCGGCCACACTTGCTCTCAAACCACCAGCCTCAAATTCAACATGGCGGCAAAGGGGTCGGCGGTGGCTCGCGTCGGCACAATCATGAACTGCCGGTGTAGCACGACAAAGCTCACGGCCTTGACAAAGACACGTTCATAGAGATCCTGGTTTGAATTACGATTACTGCGAACACCGGAAGTAGAAGAAGGTGCAGCAGAAGCGAGTCGGCATGCCCTAACGTGTCCCGCTTTTGGCTGAATCCGTCGCGACCCCTGCCGGTGCTTCCGCTCATGTTGTTTCTTTTGGTCTATCTTCTGAAACAGCATTTGCAAAGGTGCAAACTGTTTATTTTTAGTACTTTGCATGCATAACTAAAACTCGGCACAAATTTTAATGCTCAGGTAACGGGCAAAATGGAATGAATTCTCAAACCGTGCAGACAGTGGCAGTAGCGTGAACGAATGTGTACATTTTTGACGGGCATGGATGTGGTTTTGCGGGCACTCTCGCATTTTCACTTGAATTCTCCAGGACTGATTTTTTTTTTTCCGTGTTGAGTTCGCTGCGTGTTTTTCTGGCCCCTTAAGCAGCAAATCAAGTGACTTTCCAATAAGTTGTGCCACTTTCGCTCCTTTTGACGCCAAGTGTGAACTAGCCTCAAGCACCAGCAGCAAGAGTGAGGAAACCACGGCACTTTATTGAGAGGCGGTGAAAGCAGGAAAGTTCAAAAGAACATCATGGACTTTTTTTTCAGAAAGAAGTAGTTGACTCCAATAAAATTCTGGTTCATCTTCATTTCAACTTATTGGTTCACACTAATTCGGGATGATGTGAATATTTTGCATGCTCTCCTTAAATTCGTATCATCGAGATTCTCTAGTAGTTACTAATAAGCACAAAACCAATTTTTTACTGAAGAACTGTGGCAGTTTTTGCTAAAGTTTTTTCATTTACCTTACCCTAATCTTAAGACACAGTAAGCAAGCATGAAGAAACAGCTACGCAATACATTTTGACCTGACCCACATGAACTTTGAATGTATTCAGAGCAGCATCTCTTTTACCTGCCTTCATAGCCTTCAGACATACAAGGTCATTACAAACCTTTGTGTGGAGATTGCTGCAGCACTGTCTCTGAGGTCAGCAGCCCTTGACGTAGACGGCTCGTCCTTGCGAGGTCTCTTCGGCCGCGCTGTTTTGTCTGCAAAAGCACAAAGTTTAATGAAGTGATAAAGCACTTCAACTGAATTTCCTCATCATTCATTCGCTGCGATGCAACCAGTTTACTAGGGAAGATGCTCTCCCTAGTTACTAATAAAATATTTCTGCCAAGCACCTGGTCAGAAAACACACATATGATAAATTTTACCAGTGGATACCCGGCAGTGGATGCTCGACTATTTCATCGTGCCTGTGGTAAATTAGGGTGCGCCCAGAGACCTGAACAAATCTTTAGGCCATCTTTTGAGACAAGTACCCATACATGAATGAGCGGCAGGTTGGAGTCAACGTACGACTTCCCGGACCCTCAAGGAGCCGCGAAAACATCAGGAAAATCGGGCAGTCCAGAAAAATGAATGCATGTGAAAACGCACCTTTTTTGTAGGTATTTTTCGCTGACGGAGAGGGTAACGGCTGGAGTATAAAATTTCCATTGCAATTCAGCCAATGCATCGTTTAGGTGGCTCAGAAAAGAGCCGTTTATATATATATATATATATATATATATATATATATATATATATATATATATATATATATAAAATCCGACGTGGCCGGCACTACCTCATAGGTCACCACTTGGGCGCAAAGAAGTCGCCTACTTTCTTTTGCATGATGTTCCGCTTGCCCGCGATCATGTCTGCCTCAATTTCAGTCAACGTCATGTTGCCGCTGTACACCAATAACAGTGCCATCAGTGCTCGCGTTAACTCTGAGCTCATTGGCTGTGTAGGAAATATCTCTTAGTTCTCGGTGTCGGAGTTGTCAGAATCCTCCCTAACTTGACGAATGATTTTGTCATCGTTCAAGTCCGCACATAGCTCAAGGTCTTTGCCAGTGTCGGCGAAGCCCTGAAAGGTTATACCGGCTGGAATCTGCACGCTGGCAGAGTGTAGATCGTTGAAAACAACATCCGCACATAGCAGTTCGTCACACACGCTGTCCACTTGGGGCAAGACGGCCGTCTCGGCGTTGAGTGTGAAGCCTGCGTGGCGAGAACAGTTCTGCAATCTGTTGCGTAACCACGATTCCGCTAGTATGCGGATGGCAGACCTGAGGTCAACAGTGTAGCTTTTCCCATCGTGAGCCTACAAGGGGGCCTTGTGCGCTTCGAAGGCGCGGACAAAGACGAAGAAGCAGTCAATGCCATCGCTGTAAATATGCTCAACGAAAAGCGCAGCACGAAACCACTAGGAACTCTGTGGATGCTGAAGGCCGGAAAACGTGAACACTGAAGATAGCGCGCAGCAGCAAACGATCAACCGCATACACGACCGCAGAGCTGACAAAATGACATGTGAACGAACACAGTGAGGTTGGGCTTGGCTACAGTGTACTAGAAGGGGGCAGGGGAATGAACGAGGCAGCCGCGCCTTATCTAGGCTAATTCCCCGGCGGTTGACAGTAGCGGCGACGCTGTTGTCTCATGGTACTGAAGATCTCAGGAGCGTCTGCATTGGGAGCATGTGTGCCGTAGAATGCGAAAGCGTGTAATTGCTCGTTTTAGCGCGTTTAATGCGTTTCTGAGCTTTTATCAGTGGACGCAGCCTGCTACGCACCATGGTGCACGAGTTAATATGCAGGCACGCAGAAGTTGCGTCGATGCATTCACTGTCGCTACTATTCACTCCTTCTTGCACACTCGATGCGGGACATTTAAAGACTGCCCCGCCGCAGTGGTCTAGTGGCTAAGGTACTCGGCTGCTGATCTGCAGGTCGCGGGATCGAATACCGGAAGTGGCGTCTGTACTTTTGATGGAGGCGAAATTGTTGTAGGCCCGTGTGCTCAGATTTGGGGGCACGTTAAAGAACCCCAGGTGGTCAAAATTTCTGGAGCCCTGCACTACAGCGTCTCTAATATTCACATGGTGGTTTTGGGACGTTAAACTGCACAAATCAATCAACACCGATCGACAGTGTTTTGCGACTATGCTCAAAAAGCGTTGCAGGGCCCCTGTACCAAGCAAGCATTGCTTACTGTCTTGTACTTTGCCCGATCAAAATGCTTACCTTCAGGTTCCTCACTACCCTCCTCAAAGTCGTACGGATCGTGACCTTCTTCACCAGATTTCTTTTTTGGAGCTTTGCTCATAGCCTTCTTGCTGGTGCCACTGCACAGAGAACAAGATGAATTAATGGTCACTAATGGAAATGACAAGCAAATCTAAGAAACCTGTTTTTGTTCTCACTGCAACGAGAAAGAAAAAGCTTAAAAAATACGCATTTTTACAGAGACTTTATTCAACATGCGGCAAAAATGATTCAGGGGGATATCTTTTTGCTAGAAATGATAACAATAGAGCTGTGTGAATAGCGAAATTTTGAGTGCGTAGAGAATAGAATATTTTTCAAATATTTCTAGAATAGTTCGAAGCGATATTGTGGGGAAAAAAAAGTTGCAGAGGATTCTTAAGCGTATTATGAGATATAGCAACGCGAAACTGTTTCTTTTCGCTAGATTGATGAAGTGCTGGTGAGGTGGTATTCCATAGCTGCCTTGTCAAGAATGAGGCAATGGAGAGCCCAAATTGAATTATTGCATAATTTGGTGCAACCAAAGTGTTGCCGAGAGCACTGTGTGCGTGAAAGGCAATGATGCTACTTCATCAGCTTCTCCTTCTCTTTTTATTTCTGCGCAAGCCCAACTGATGTGGCAGACAAGGCTGTGATCCCTTTGAGTGAGGAGTTCCAAATCTGCCTTGTAAGGGTCAAAACACAAGAACGTTTCAAATTTTGGATGCTCAAAATCTTCGATTGTTTTTGGAGTTCCTGCTGTGAATCAAATCAAATAGCCCACATTATTCGCAAAATATTCGGAACTTCGAATATTTGTACAACTCAATGTAACACCTAAAAAGGTGCGGTACGCTGACAAAACCAACTTACTATTACGTAATCTGATGAGACATAGCAACATGAAAGCGTTTCTTTTTGATAGATTGATAAAGTGCTGACAAGGTGGTATTTCATAGTTGTATCATCAAGAATGAGGCATGATGGTAACAACAGGGAGGATTATATAGACAGGGTGACGTGTCACTGACAACTGGAGTTTATAGAGAAACACAGAAAGATAAAAACACACAGGAAAGAAGAAATGTCAACAAAATAAAAGACTTGACACATGTGCCGCCTATTTGTTATGATCTTAGTTATTCTGCAGCAGCGTGGCATTTTTACCTTGTCAAATCTTTATTTTCCCCTGTCTGTGCATATCTTTCGGTGTTTTTAAATAAACTTAATTTCCTAGTAGCACATCTTCCTGCCTTGGTTCTCATTTCTTCTGCGCTTTATTTCGAGATGCACATGTACCAACTAGCCCACCTGTCCATGTTAGTCCAGTGAAGCTTGCGCGACTAGTGATTTTTAGGTTCAAAGCAAATACGAATTGTATAGTAATTTGGGGTCAAATAATTTTGAATCGAATTCGAATAGATGTATCGCATACTCTAAAGAAAAATGGACATATTTGTCATGACTTGACTAAAGCCCACAATATTTTATTTTAAATTGAAACAAGGCATAGGAGAATGCCATTTTTTTGCGACAAAGTGGAAAGAACCTTGAATAAGTATTTGATTTTCGGTAGAATGCAAGTGATTGCCTGTAAACTTTTCAGTTTTAAAATTTGGTTTCAGTTTTAAAATTATACGTCCCCCGGTTTCGTGACGACCTGCATTTTACGATGAATCGGTTAGGTCCTGGCAAAATCCCGATAGGAATAATGTATTAAAAACCTTGGTTATACGATGCAGTTTTACGCCGACCCTGGATCTTACGACGGCATTCAAATTTCGTCCAAAAGAAAAAAAGAACACTTTTACACGAATTAAGCGTGGCCCAAATATTCACGAGTGCAAAATATAAACTTGCGTTCCCCTAGGTTGACGATTAGAAAAGTAGAGAGAGAAATAGATGACTTCTTAGAATGGAAAAATTATTCTCCTGGAAGTTCATGCGCTTCTACACACGTTGCAATCGCATGTGCACGTATCTGGGGTTGTTACCTAGTCAAGCTCTATCCACACAAAGTAGCTCCAGCCGGCCGAAAAGCTGATATTTTCAGGTTTTCGGTCCATGAAAACATATTCTGGTCGACATACAGCTGATCTCCTGCCTTTGTAGCACTCACAGTCACAGGCTTGTAGACGCATAAGGGCGTGATGCAGCTGTCTCCACTGTGAAAGATTACTTTCACTTGACGTTCATACTAACAGCGGGACATCACTAGTTGCAATTTACAAGGCCACAAATTACAACTTGCACAGCTCAGTCGCACACGAAAGCATTCTACGCATACTTGTGATCGGTTGCCATTATGTGATAGCAATGATACTGTGTCTAACTCTTCTGATGGGAGGCTATTGGCAACACAGTTTTGGTTTTTCTATCACGGGCAAGCAATTTTTGGGCTCTATTTATCGATAGAAAGGTGGGCGTTGGATTAAGTTCTTTTTAAACTTGAGAATAGAGATTCGCTCGCACCTCTTTCAACTAAGTTACGTTGCCATTAGCGGTCGCTGGCAAGAATAATTTAATCTACTTTTCTAGTAGAAGCACAAGGTCGTGCCGTGGGCTTATTCAGGTGGTTTATACCAAGGCTGAGTGTCATTGCTATATTCTTAGTTTTTTGATTATACGAAGCCCGGATTGTACGATGGTTTTGTGTGGTTCCTTGAAAGTCGTATAATCGGGGTTCCACTGTACTTAGAGCATATTTTTCACAGTTTAGCACCACTTTACTGCAGTGAAACAATTCTTACAGGAGGTTACATGCAAACTAATGTACACCTGAATAAGTGCTTTCACGGCTTAGCACCCGTCTACTGCAGTGAAACTACCTTTACAGGAAGTGACATTTAGACTAATAAGCGCCTCTGTTTGTTTCGAATAATTCAAAATTTTCAGTAATTTAAAAACGATTCAAGGCGAATTCAAATACTGCATCATACGTTCGAATATTCGAAGCAATCGGATATTCTCGCAAGCCTACTGAAGAAGCATACCTGGATTCATCGGCAAAATCGTCGTCGTCGTCTCCACCTTCGTCCGAAGAGTCGCCCCCGTCCTTCCTCCTGCGCTTGCGGGGCTTCTCGAGCACTTTCTTGAAGTAGGCGAAGTGCAGCAGCTCGATGGCTGACTGGGCGTCCTCGGGCTCCACTGTGCGCGAGAAGCGAGCCTTGGCGTGTGCCGTTGACAGACGAATCAGCGTTTCCAAGGTACGAGGCGTCACTGGTTGCGTCTGCAACGAAGGCAAGCGTCAGAAGTGAAGAGGGCTGCTCCGCAAGTGGCAAACGAAAAGGCTTGTGTCAAGACAACCTGACTTTGAAGAATTTTACCTGGACTCAGAAGGCCATCGTGAAAAAAATGCACTTGCGAAAAATAGCTTGGTCTATGAACTCTCACCTGAGCATGCTTTAAACTATAGGTGGCCATACTGATACAAGTACTGCTAGACGGAATACGGTTGACAGCAGGCGAGCTAAGCATTAATGGCATACATGCAGCGTAATAAGGAGATAAGAGGTTCACCCTGGAAAATTATTTAATACAGTCGCCGACCGATTTTTTTGACGTGGCGAGGACCAAAGAAAGTTAAAAAAATTGAACAGTTCGAAAAATTCGTTTTTGTCAGAAATATGAACTTTATCGCATCAGGCAGGCTTAAAAAAGTCCATGATTCTGCCTTGCCTCATACTACGCTTGGAAGCAATTCGGTTCGCCCGTATTTGCGCCAAGGTGACATCGTCATCCTAAATGCTCAACAAAAGCGTCACCGAGGTGGCGATCTCCGCTGCCGACAGCTGCGGCACAACCTAGCGAAGAATTTCTTCGTCTGTGGGCTCCGCGCACGAAAATGTCATCGTCCGCACGAGCGAAGTCTTTAAATAGGGAGTTTTAGAATAACGTTTGCAAGTGCTGCGGGTATAGCGGACGCATTATGATTTCTAGAATAGCGTTTGCTCCCCTTAGGAAAAGGTCTAGGGACATTCGCCCCGACCGCAAACTGCACGGAAGCTACACACAACACTTCGCGGAATACGATCGCAGCACGCTATTTCGGATTTTCTGCGGGCAGGCCGCGAACGGCGACTCGCGTTACGACGCATGTGCAGCGGCAGTGACCGCCCTGCAAGGGCTCGCGGTGCGCTATTCTAGAACTCCCTGATGTCATTGTGGCAGGCACACTCACTCCACTACTGCGCAGCTCCGCCTCCTCTCTGTGCGGTGCGATGACGACAGTGCTGACCACTATGGCTAACGAAAGGGGAGAAAATGGTCCCGTGCCGCGTTTTCTAAAGCAGACACAGCCTCCAAAACTTGAAATCTGACGTTTGCTTTCCAATCTTGGAGGCAGGAAAGCCATTTTAATATTAAGCCACTAAGCTTAGTCAAGCCGGAAGAAAATCCAACATGGCGGCGTCCATACAGGTTTGTGGCGCGGCTCAGTGATTTAGTCCGAAAAATCAGTCTAAAAAAATGCGTTAGCCCTATAGGAACCCTGACGGTGCACTTTTCAAGTCCGAAATATCCAACAAGTCCGAATTTTTGGAGTCCAAAAAATGGTCGGCAACTGTAGACCTTTTGCGAAATAGCTGCTATCTGTTGGTCGTCGTGTGAATACCGCCATGTTAGAGGCTCAGCGCGACACAGTAAGCACAATCCGCGTGCGTTTACGTATAAAAGTCGTACATTCGGGAGGCATCCACTGGCTAATAATTGCAATGGCGACGTATTAGTTCGTCCTTTTCTGCACACAAAGAGGAACTTAGAATACTGATGGAAAAAAAAGGGAAGCCGTAAACTGTGCTTGTTATTTTTTCAAGCTGATGAAGTATCCGGCATGTGCTCCCGCTTCTCTCGAAACACTGGTTTGTGTTTGCCTTTCTAAGCAAGTAAGACATGCACTAGCATTTAGCATTTCTACTCTGTTCCCACAAATTGCTGCACGCCGAAGCAAGGCAGTTTTTGCAATGGCGGCGCTAGCGGCTGCTTACCGAGTGATGGCGACTCTTGCGCTTATGGCACAAAATGTTATCATGTATGCAGGGTACGCACTAACCGGTTGGTAAAGGACACCACAGTTTAAATAAGTGGTTAGCGAATGCATTAGGCTCTACGAGGCTTGACTGAGGATTGGTCAAAACTACGTTTTAACTGTTAGTATGATTAAAGTGGGTGCATATTATGAGGTTTAACTGTATACGTTCTAATATTCTTGAGTTACTCATCATCAACAAAATGCAGCAATCATAAGTAAGCAACTTTAAGGTATTCTGTAAGATCATTTTATGTAAACAAGCTTGGTACTCAATTCTTTCTTTTACTTACTGCGAGGAAAGCCCCAATATACAATAAAAATGATCGAGTTTATGCACCCAACACTGGGAAAGCCATTCTTGCTGTCCAGAAGAGAAAACAACAAGAAAAAGAAAAGTACCCTGGCGACATCCGTGTTTTCTGTTTCGATGGAGCGCAACTCGGCATACTTCTCAGCTATCTTGTCGCATGCGGCCTGTGTCAGAGTCGGCTTGATGCCTTTCGCAATGTGGATGTATTTCTTCATAAACTCAACGCTGATCGTCTTCTCCCTGGACACAAGAAAGCAGGCATTCAAGATGAGCATTTTATGTCGTGAAGAGAGAGATGTATGGCAAAACTGCTTCAAAACTGTTTAGATCCGTCTCATATTTTTGAAGATGCAAAAGCTTTTCAACACACTTTTAGCATGTGACAAAGTTATACCAATTAGAGTGTGTGAAAACTAGGAAATAAGATATCTCGATCTGATACTGCGGTTACTTTCTGCATCCCAGATAGCATTTCCACACAACAAGAAGCAAAGAAAGTTTTACTAGGGCTGTTTGATTATAAGGCATGGTTTGAGGACACTGCCTGTTGCGATAACAGCAGATGCAGCGATTGCAAGAAACAAGTAAATACCAAATACTCATCAAAATGTGTCATTAACACAACATATCCAACACGTGGGCGTCAAAACCAAAACTGGCCTGTAAGACAAGTAGTACATTATGATACATAATGAACACCTATGCTCTCATGCTTGCCATTTACCATGATAAGTTGAAAATGTATTGCTGCTAATGTGTTCAAAGCTATATAGGTACGCACAGACAGATGACTTTTACAACAACATACATAATCTTTCAAATTGCAAATGTGGCTTGTGTACCCCCTTTCATCGTGGTCAGTTTCAAAAAAATCAATTCTGCATTTAGACAAGCTGATGTACTGACAGTGCTAGTGTGTTAGAAAACAATCTTTTTAATGAGCAGTTGCTTTTATACCAACAAATTTTCAAAATTTTGATGGAGACCTGATTAATCACAACACACCACTTCACCAATGATGTAAACACACAAACTGGGCTAGCAACTGTCAAACCAAGAAACACAGCAAATAAACAAATAAGCACAAAAACGAACAAGGCCAGAGGAATGAGGCAACCCTGAATACTGTCTTATGAGTACAGATTCTTAGTCAATCTATTCATTTCCTACTAATTTACATAAATGTATAATAAAATCTCGCACATATGTACAACTTTGTTGCGATTCCCTGCAGTTTTGATATACAGTAGACTCTCAGTGAACGGAATTTCAAGGGACTAGGAAAATATGTTTCATTTAACATGAGTTATGCTTACTGAGAGGTGAACAAAAGTGCAGAATACAGGCCCGAAGCCAAGCATTGCAGAGGCAATAGTTTACTTATTTATTTTGAAGATTATCTGCAGCGCCATCTTGGGCATTATTGCGGGGGGCACAGCGCTTCATAGAATGAATCCACAGTTCCATTTAAGCAGTAGTTTTGCTTAGCAGATTTCCATTTACTGAAAGTCTACTGTACAGTAGAACACAACTGTTATGTTTCTCACTAGTTGAGCTTGCAGTTCCGCCTTGACTTACGTTCTTCGCTTTGACCCGTGCAGCAACACGTCGTGCTTCTCATAGATCGACGTATCCTTGTCACTGTCCTTGTCAAGCTGGTCTGGGTCGTGCGTCGTGAGAAGGTCAGCTGTGCTTCGAATGGGCAGAGCTGGAAATGTGCAACAAAACAAGAAGGGTTACGGTGCACCAAAGTTCAACGTCACACACGGCCACGGGATTCTTAGCAGAAAAGTGTCACTCACGTTCGCCATCCTGCTCCCCAGGATTTCTGTATTGGTGCATCCGGACAACGTGGTCGGCGACTTCTCTATCACTCTCCGGATCCATCTGGCGTTATTACAAAATGCAAATAGAAGAGAGAAAAAAAAAGTTCACACTCCTGTACAAATGTGCCACGCATTCAGATCCATACAACAATGAACTGCAGCAACGTGAAATGACAAGTCATCCTAAAATCTCAATATAATATCAGATTGTCGTAACAAAAACCGCTGATCTCCGGCAAGCCCATGATCGAGAGAGCATCAACTGTTGAAAAGCGGTGCGTACATAGCCACATGTCACCAGTGCAACTTCAGGGGTCGCATTTGTTTACACAGGCGAACACTCTTTGCTTTTTTATTGTTCTTTTTTTAATGTCATACCTACAACACCAATGACACTTTAGAGGCAATACAATCATTGCTTATAAACAATAATGAGGAATTACAGAGTGCCAACTTCACTTCTAGGCATTTTTCAAAGTTATGTTGTTCAGAGACAAAATCTGTCATGAATGGTTACAATGAGAAGGCACTACATTTAAAAAAGACTGTGCACTTGCTTCCTACTGCCTCATTAAAACTAAAATGTACTGTACCAGTTATTTGTAATACTTTGCACTCCTCTTTCTTTCCTTTTGATTGGCATGTTGAAACTCATGGGCTGTTTAATGACAGTGCGCTACAAATAAGCATGGCCCCAGTACACACGAGAGCACGCACTGCTCAAGAAACTTGACGACAAAATAAACAGCCTTCTTGTGTACGGCAGGAAAAGTGGTCTAATATCTTCTAAGGCAATGTGATCGAGGATCTCTTTTTGCCTAGGCCATTTTTTTCCCTTTAGAGTGAGCGATATAGTATTTCGTGCATACCAATGCTGCCACATTGAACTAACAACACAACTCACCTTGTCAAGCATGATAAAGAGCAGGTCAAAACGAGACAGCAAAGAATCCTGGAGGCCAATGTTCTCCATTGGAGACTTGTATTGATCATACTGAAATCAGAAACAAATAGAACGAGTTTTCAGCTGTTGTGACAGGAAATTAGTAAATAAACGGGAGAACTCGGCTATTTGGTATAAGGTGCCATGAAAGAATTGCGTAGCTCTGATGATGGAAAAGGGATGCGCATTCAGGAACAGAAAACAAGTGGGAAATCCATGTTTCTTTTCAAACAGCAGTGCAGACTCTTTCATTAGAAGTGATTGTGGTACAATCGGTGTGACCTCCGATTTCTCGGATGCCTGAAATTTCAGACATGCCCGATTTCCCAGACTCGCCTGTGGCACTGCCAAGTTCCTCATGGAGTCAATAATTAAAAAGTCCGAAATTTTGGACGTCTATAGCTTTTGTCATCCAATTTTCTGTAATTTTTACCAGTGACGGCACACTCGAAATCACTATCAACGCCGCCATTTTGGTTGTTTACGGACCCTCGAACACACTGCGCTGTGGCTGCCATACCCTCGAAACCTAATGTGCCGCAATACAGCACCCGCCAATCAGTTCATCATGAGCGCGCGTCGCCACGTCGCGCGGCGGCGCCCACTCTAATCCTGTACACGTACTTTGCCCGGCTTAGAGAAAGCAAGCGACGCTCCCTCACACGCCCTTATCTCGCGGCAGCGAGGAGGGGAAGATCGTACGCTTTGGCTGGCTTCGGGCTTTACCTGGAACGATTCTGCTGTAGTTACCAAGTGCACAAAGGTCACTGCAATCATTGCAGTCTCTGCTTACGAAAAGCGCGTGCTTTTCAGACACAGCAAAGTAACAAATGCGACGCTTATTTGCACGCATCCGTACCTGTGAGCACGTTTTGTACTCATTTGTGCGTGAGGAACGCCGGGCATGTTTTGATGTGCTTTCCATTCTGCACATGACCTTTCAATTTGTTGCTATCTCGTTCATTGCTTCACCTTTCCGACAAAGCTGTGACTTTTTTTCCTCTCTCTCTGCGCGCGGCCTCGAAAGGAGAAGAGTGTCCACGTGCAGAGACAGAAAAGGGAGAAGCGTGACTGCACAGGTGCGTCGCAGGTCGGCATTTGAGAGAAAGCAAACAATCAGTCACAGTGTTTTCTTTCCTTTACTTCTTTTCCTTTTTCGCGCGCAGTGTTGAGAGGTGCCGCTGCGGGATTGGGCATGGTGCTGAGAGCATTTTGAATGCGGCATATTCGAATAATTGTCCCAAGTGCTTGTGCATTCGAATTACAGGGCGTTTTTGCTCATTGGAATACACACAGCTTTGACGGGACCTCATGGGTGAGTTCGAATTAAACGTGTTCAAAATAATGAGGTTCGTTTGTGTTTATTTTCCGTCGCACGCGTGGTCGCGTAGCGGTACATCAGGCCGCCAGGTGGTTTCCTTTTTTGCATGCTTATAGGTGTGCGCCCATCTGAGCATACATTGTCACAAACTATTATAATCGATACAACGAAATAATTGTGGCTCCCCTTCAACTTCTTTATAACGTGGTTTGAGTGTACTTGCAGAAGTCACATAATCATTAGGTGTTGCTTAAAGTAGTACAGTGCACTGGAGTGCTTATGACATGCTATGTGTTCTTACAACAACCGATGATGGCTCTAGTTACACCTCGGTTAATGTAGACAAGAGAAGTGACTATAACACTGGTGAGACAGTCGAGTCCACTTATAATGATGATGTTCATTAGAATATATCAGATATAACAGTGAGCAACAATGACACCATCTACTTTTGTATGCTTTCTATGGTAAAATTAACTGCTTATTACAATGCTCCAGTGCCACAATATTGGAAAGAGCGATTGAATTTGGCTACAGAGTGCGCTGCAAGTAATGAGAGCGCGAACTCCCAACTGCGCGGTTGAGCAGCCTATGCAGGCCCTGTCATTGCGGGAGGCCAAGCAGATGATACAGTCCTTCTGGGACCTTGTCTTCGCAAAGGACCTCCTGCACAGCTACAAAGAGTGGCTAGATGCTCTTCAGAAAGATGTTTGCCAGCTACGCATGCAGCAATGGAAGCTGACGGACTATTCTGAAAACAAGTTACACGTTTTCACCTCTATTTCATCTTTTTTTTAGTCAACTAGCTTATAACAATAATCGGTTATAACGATCGGATTTCCTTGGCACTTAGAAATTTGTACAAGTAGACTGCACTGTACAACACCATCAAAGTAAGTTTAGGTGATGGTTTCCTTTAGCTGTTTTGCGAGAGACTTTTACTAATGCAAGCCAACTCACCCGACCGTACACAGGATTGGCTGCCGCCAGTACGCTGCAGCGCGCATTCAGCCTCGCATGGATGCCTGCCTTGGAGATGGTGACACGGCCCTGCTCCATGACTTCGTGAATGGCCGTGCGATCAATGTCCGACATTTTGTCGAACTCGTCGATGCAGACGACGCCTCTGTCGGCGAGAACCATAGCACCGGCCTCGAGACGTTTGTCACCTAGAAGATGAAAATCGTACCGTAGAAACATTGAGAGCTGAACATGTAAACTGCATACCTGAAGAAACTATTCGGCGCAGAGTGAAGGAGGATGAAGAACACACAAAACAACAGTATGGGCTTGTGTTCTTCGTCATTGTTCTATTTGTGCCAAATCGGGTTTTTTTTTTCCAGTTATGAACAAATGCCAAGTAGCTTAAGTCAAGATTTTGCTTAAACTACACGCTAGTACGCTGCAATTCAATGCCCTGTAATGGTCAGTAGTGAAGTATGCGCCATTTGTCAGGCCTATGCATTACCTGGGGCATTCTAATAGTGTACAATGGTTTAAGTAAATTAAGTTGCAGGTACTCGCATGATGTCATAGGTAATAAATACTGCGCCACAATCTACCTTTTATTTTTTTTTTTCTCTCCTAAGTTTTGTACCTGTCTCCTGGTCAGTAGTGACTGCTGCCGTGAGACCCACACCGGAAGAACCACGTCCCGTAGTTGCCACAGCTCTCGGTGCAGTGTGGAGGACGTATCGCAGTAGCTGGGACTTGGCCACTGATGGGTCTCCGATTAACAAACAGTTAATGTCACTGCAAGAAATAGGAGAAAGAGAGAGAGCCAAGGTTTCAGCTACATCAAATATTTTTCTCAAAACACATTTTCATCTCTTTTTTTTAAATGAGGGTCCCATTTTGGAATGGTTACTGTGAATTATCAGGCCACTCTAAATAATTCATCATTATGATTACACATCAACAACTGCTGAGCATATCATGTGATTGCATATTACTTTTCAAGGTAAAATTTCAATTCTGCAATAACAAAGTGTAACATCAGTGAGAGAGAAGAATTAAACCCGTAGAGTCTAAACATACAATTTTCCACACTAAGTGCCTATTGTCACCCTTTCTCACAAGTGGCAGTCTGGAATCCTTTAATGCCGACCGAGTGCGTATAAAATCGTGGGAGCGCAGTATCTCAAGTGCTCGTGCCTCTCAAGAGTACCACAGGGCAGGGCAACTGACCCTCTGAGCCTGGTTCCATTGGGGAGGACCTTTTCCACGCCTCCCAGGAGAAGACACAGCAGAGCCCTTTTGATGAACTCGTGGCCATGGATGGACGGTGCCAGTGAGCGAGCCAAAATCTCAAAGACATTCTAAAAGGAAAACAATATCCAGGAAAATTATTTTTCAAGTCAGGTACATCCTAACCCACATCACTATGAAGAGAATTTTGCATAATATCACAACTTATCGAATAAAGTTGCTGCGCACACTAGGCCACCACTTGCATGGCAGACATGACAGCAGACATCTCTAATGTGATCACACACAAATCAGAGTCTATCAACAAATGAAAACTTAAATGAGAAGGACACAGCACAAAAGAAACTAAGAAAACTTAAGCCAGATAACTACTTAGTATAGGCCCTGTCCATTGGATGGCTGCCCTCAGCGTTTCACCAGCTCTGTTCTCCGCAATACAATTGAACACATATGATCATTTAGTGGCAAGTAGAAACTTTCACACTCTACCAAAAAGTAATTTGCCTTGCGCATTTATTACCCCCGACACCTGTATAAGTACCAAGTATTTGACAGGTACAGTTGGGAGCAATGCAAGATGGGAGCATGTATTTTTGCAACGATTGCTTGTAATGTACCGACGCGAATGTGAGGTGTACAACTGCGAGATTGACCTATCCACTTTATGATTTAGTCTTACCGACAGTTTAACATTTGCAAATTGTGTTTCACCACTTTGACCTTTAAAAGGTAATTTCAGCGTTTCCTCTCCCATTGCTCACCACTGTAGATGTGTGAATGTTCAGCAAGCTGTCCAATGCTTATAGAGAACCTGATGGTTATGCCCCTTTCCTGCAAATACTGGCTGCGTAAATGCTACTTTGATTTACGCACCCCTTTCTGCCTGCTGATGGCCTTGCACTTGTTCACGTCTTCGACGGAAATATTTGGGGCCACTTCCTTGCTCAGCAGACGAATGTTATTAGAAATCAGAACAGACCTGGAATAGAGGCATACAAAGATGTCAGAATTATATAGCTATAAAATGCTAGGTCAGTGTCTACTGGGGTTACAACAGCAGAATGAAATAGCATGCTGAGCACTTGTGCAAAAACGCATTTTATTTTCCTTTTTACTAATCTGCTGATAACCGCGAATGTACAGGAGAGTTTTAAAAAATGCTTAAAATGTTGCGAGGGAGAACATCTCTAATAAGATGCATGTTTCCAATATACGTCACATCTTTGTATACAAATTAGAAACATTGCATCAGAGCGCACATCCATTACCCAGGATCTTTGTATAATTCACTATTATGTGAAGTACGGTTGTTGCAGACCGTAATACCACTGGCTGTCCTTTGAGCACGAACACTGGCCGAGTTTCAAGAATGATTGGTGCCCAAGTTTGTGACATCACCAGGCTTGTGCGAATAGTGACTCTTAGGTTTTAAGCAAATAGTGGTTTTGGTCGAATAATTTCGAATATAGTAGTACACATCACATGTTATACAAGAAAATGGGCATACTTCTCATGACCCAACTAACCTACACAGTATTTTTTTGAAAATTGAGATAAGGCCTGTGCTAATGCCATTATTTTTGGTTAAAAGAAAAAGTGGTAACAACACTGAATAGTAGCAATATTTGAATTTTGCTAGTATGCAAGCGATGACCTGAAAATGTGTTATATTTAAAAATATATTATACCCAGAGGATATAAGAAGGTATAACAAGCTTTTAAAGTATAAAAAATGATGAACCGATGTCAGGGTGATATGTTCATATAACCTTGAAACGAAGCTTGGAGGCAGTGTAGATTTCGCTTAGCACCTCGTCACTGCAGCGAAACCACCTTTACGGTAGTTACACGAGGATAGTACACTAATTCGTTCCTTTCGAATGCTTCAAAATTTTCAATATATCATATTCGAATCGAATTCAAATACTGCAAGACATGCCTAAATATTTGAAGCACTTTAATATTCGCACAAGCCTAAATATCACCAATAAATATGTGTTTAAAACACCTATACAATTTCTTTCACATGAAAAACAAACTTGATTTCACTATGGTATTTTGCACAAATGTCACACGAACCCACTCAAGATGCAATCACGGAATCATCACTGCTTTGTCTGGTTTATTAACTGATTTACTTATTGCCGCAGTTTGGTTTTCATTTGATGCTGACGGTACATATACATATCTACTTGGAGAAAATAATAAAAAAAAAATCCTTGCAAAAGTATAAGTTCAACAAAAAGCATTACAGTTCATAATATACAAAACATAATATTGTCACAAAGACACAGGCACACAGGTACAAAATAGGGCGTTTACTTTCGCAACCCAAGGGCCAGCAACGCGAACACCAGAGCACGCGCACACAGAACTACTTCGTTGTCCTCTTCAGAGGCTGGCTACTATAGTTGCCAGCCTACCTTGCGTCAATTCCCCCCTTTCAAGAGAGACCGTCCCGGTCGATTGACTGAGATGCTAGAGGTGGCCGTGAAAGAAAAAAAATGATCACGTCAATGAAAAAAAAAGCCCACGCTGTTGTGGATAATAAGACAAAGTTCGCAGTGTTCATAACTCGCGGGCGTGGTACGGTTTCATCCGTACCACATGGACTACTTCTGGACGTGGACGTCTTCGGTTTAAACTGGTGTCGGAGCTTTGGGGAACTACCTCGTAATTCACGTCACTGAGGCTGCGCACAACTTCGTAAGGGCCAAAGTAGCGCCGCAATAGCTTCTCCGAAAGCCCACGATGTCGAACTGGTGTCCACACCCATACATAGTCACCTGGTTGATAGTGGACGCTCCTTCGGCCTTGGTTGTAACGGCGAGCGTCGATATCTTGCTGCGCGCGAATGCGGTTCCGTGCAAGCTGGCGGGCTCCCTCGGCTTTCTCTACGAAGTCGTCAACGCTGTCATTTCCGCTGTTGTCCTGGTCTACGGGGAGCATAGCGTCTAACGGTGTTGTGACGCGACGGCCATAAACAAGCTCGAATGGTGTTAGGTCTGTGGTCTCTTGAACAGCGGTGTTATAAGCAAACGTGACGTACGGCAAAATTTCATCCCACGTTTTGTGCTCTACATCAACATACATAGATAGCATGTCGGCCAATGTTTTGTTTAACCTCTCCGTCAAGCCGTTCGTTTGGGGATGATAAGCTGTTGTTTTTCGGTGGTTGGTGTACGTCAGCTTGGTGACTTGTTGCAATAACTCTGCCGTAAATGCTGCTCCGCGATCAGTTATGAGAACAGCAGGTGCACCATGGCGCAAAACAATGTCGTGGACAAAGAATCTGGCGACTTCAACTGCAGTTCCCTTAGGCACAGCTTTGGTTTCTGCATAGCGAGTCAGATAGTCGGTCGCGACAATTATCCACTTATTTTCTGAGGATGACGTAGGGAAGGGACCTAGAAGATCCATTCCTACTTGCTGAAATGGTGCTCGAGGTGGATCTAGAGGTTGGAGGAAACCGGCGGGCTTTGCGGGTGGAACTTTACGCCTCTGACAGTCACGGCAGGTGCGGACATAGCGCTGAACGGACGAATACAGCTGTGGCCAGTAGTACTTCTGTCGGATGCGCGCTAATGTCCTAGCAAAGCCTAAGTGACCGGCCGAAGGATCGTCGTGGCACGCCTGCAAAACTTCCTCACGCAGTGCCATTGGAACGGCGAGGAGGAAAGTTTCCTGGCTGCTCTCAAGATTTCTCTTGTAGAGAACATTGTTCCGCAGGCAATACGTAGTCAAACCACGCGAGAGTCGGCGTGGGACGATAACGTCTTCTCCTTGAAGATGCTGGATGACAGGAAGTAGCTCAGTGTCCTCACGTTGAAGCTCGGCCATCCGCACCACATCGACGATGCCAAGAAACGGTAAATCTTGTTCAGTGTCAGATGACGTCGGGGAAATAGGAGCACGAGACAGGCAGTCAGCATCTGTATGCTTATGTCCTGATCGGTAGACCACCGTTATGTCGTACTCTTGAAGGCGGAGGCTCCAGCGGGCGAGGCGGCCTGATGGATCCCGAAGATTGGCAAGCCAACAGAGCGAATGGTGGTCACTGACCGCTCGAAATGGCCGGCCGTATAAGTAGGGTCGAAACTTGCTAATCGCCCAAACGACTGCTAGGCACTCTTTTTCGGTAGTAGAGTAATTAGCCTCTGCTTTTGTGAGACTGCGGCTCGCGTAAGCGATCACACGCTCTGCACCGTTCTGCCATTGAACTAGAATGGCTCCGATTCCCACGTTGCTGGCGTCTGTGTGGATCTCGGTGTCGGCTGTGTCGTCAAAATGTGCCAGCACTGGAGCTGTCTGCAGTCGATTGCGCAGCTCTACGAAGGCTTGTTGTTGTTCTTCCGTCCACACGAAAGGTACATCTGGCCGTGTCAGTCTCGTAAGAGGTTCCGCAATTTTCGAAAATCTTTCGACAAAACGGCGGTAGTACGCACAGAGTCCGAGGAATCGCTGAACAGCCTTTTTGTCTCCAGGACGAGGGAAATCGGCAACAGCAGCCAACTTCTCCGGATCTGGTCGAACACCCCCCGGGCTAACCACGTGGCCGAGAAACTTGAGTTCCTGATAGCCGAAGTAGCACTTTTCGGGCTTGATGGTAAGGTTCGCTCTCCTTATTGCAGTGAGGACACTTTTAAGCCTTGAAAGATGCTCGTCAAATGTGGTTGAAAACACAACGACATCATCCAAGTATACAAGACACGTCTGCCACTTTAGTCCAGCTAGTACAGTATCCATCATGCGTTGAAACGTGGCGGGAGCGGAACAGAGACCGAAAGGCAGCACTTTGAATTCGTAGAGCCCGTCAGGCGTCACGAACGCGGTTTTCTCACGGTCGCCCTCGTCAACTTCAATTTGCCAGTACCCTGACTTGAGATCTAGTGATGTGAAGAACTGGGCGTGGCGTAGACGGTCTAAGGCGTCATCAATCCGTGGCAGGGGGTAAACGTCGCGTTTCGTGACTTTGTTAAGCCGTCGATAGTCGACGCAGAAGCGTAGTGTGTTGTCTTTTTTCTTTACTAAGACAACAGGTGACGCCCACGGACTTGTTGAGGGTTGGATGACGTCATCATTCAGCATTTCTTGAACTTGACGCTTAATCACCTCTCTTTCCTTCGGGGACACACGGTATGGATGTTGGCGAAGAGGCCGCGCCGACTCCTCGGTAACAATGCGGTGTTTTGTAACGGTGGTACGCTGAACTTTCGATGCTGTGGAGAAGCAGTCCGAGAATTCCCTCACAAGGTTTAGCAGGCGCTCTTTTCGTGAATCTGGCAAGTCTGGATTAACGTGAATGCGACTTCCCAGGTCAGCACAAGCTTTTTCATGCGGTGAAGTCGTATCCAATGTGCCGATATCGAAAAAGTCGGCGATTTCACTGAGGAAAGCGACAGTAGTCCCTCTAGGAACGTGCTGAAACTCATTGCTGAAGTTGGTCAGCAGAACTCGAGAGCGTTTATTCTCTAACCGAACAAGGCATCGGGCTATGCATATGTTTCGTTTGAGAAGCAGCGGGATATTTGCCTCAGCAATACCTTCATAGTCGTTGAATTCGTCAAAAACGTCGCAGGCTACCAAGGTGAACACGCTACTCTTCGGCGGTAACGTGACGTCATCGTCAACAATTCTCAAAGCATTGACGTAACTGCCGTGAGAGTTGCACGCTAAAGCGTGTGCCGTAGAAAACGTCACTTGCGACTGTTGCAAATCAATCACGGCTCCATTATCACGCAGAAAGTCCAGTCCGAGAATTAGGTCCCTCGAGCAACTCGGCAGTATTACAAAATCTCCGAGATACGTAAATCCGTGAATACTGACTCGCGCTGTGCACCGCCCCACCGGAGTAAGAAGATGACCTCCTGCCGTACGTATCTGCGACCCAGCCCACTGGGTAGAAACCTTCTTAAGCCTGCAGGCAAGACCCATGCTCATAACGGAAGTGTCTGCTCCAGTGTCAATTAGCGCCATTACTTCTTCGTCGTCCACAGTTACCGCAATGTTTGATGTCACCACCCTTCGCATCACGTTTGACTGCGTCTGTACATCTTTTTGCTGCTGTCGCTGTCGTCGTAGTGGAGGATCTTCCGTAGAGTCAGCGTCAGCGGCCTCACCTCCGGAGGTCGCTGAACTCAGTTTTCCCGAATTGCAGGACTGGGAGAACGGCGTCTTGGGGAGCCGCGTGAATAGGCTGGGCTCGGTGACCTGTAGCGAGCAGGCGACGACGAGCGAGGCTCTTGTGACCGATGTTCAAAACTGCGACGATTCGAGATGAAACTCTCTATTTCTTGTGGTCGCTCGCCAGGTCTTGGGCGAGGGGCATTAGGCGAAAATCCACGGAGACCCACACGACGGTATGGACATGTTCGGTAGACGTGTCCGGCTTCCCCGCAGTGGAAACAAAGGGGCCTGTGGTCGGGTGTACGCCAGATGTCACTCTTTCTCGGCCTTGCTTCGGCGATAAACGGTGAGCTGCGAGGGCGGAAGCCTACCTCCATTTGCTGAGCGTGTCGCTCATTGGGGTAAAATACGCTGGTTGAATTGCACGACGGAGGACGTCGCACTGCTTCCGCGTAGCTCATCTCGACGCAGTGCCTCTGTTGTGGCACCTCGGATGGTTGGGGAGCGTGAACGGCTTGCCGTAGCTCGGCGCGTACAATCTCCGCAATGGAGAGCTGCTCTGCAGGTGAAGCAGTCACCTGCATCTTTTGTAGCTCTTCCTTAATGAGAGCTCTGATAAGCTCTCGCAACGCGCTGATGTCATTGCCGAGAGTGACAGAAGTGACCTCACTTGGGTTTACACCACGGTTATACTGCCTGGCACGCTGTTGAAGGGCCCTCTCCATGGCAGTGGCTTCCTCATGGAACTCGGCAAGTGTCGCAGGCGGGTTTCGAATAAGGCCGGCGAAAATCTCTTCTTTAACACCACGCATTAGGTGGCGAACTTTCTTGGCTTCGGACATAGAGGGCTCCGCACGCTTGAAAAGCCGATCCATGTCTTCTACGTAGGTCGTCACCCTTTCGTTAGGGCCTTGAACCCTTGCCTCTATAGCACGCTCCGCTGTCTCTTTCCTGTCCTCTCGGGCGAATGCCTTGAGGAACTGCCGTTGAAACTCATCCCATGACGTAAGCGCTGCTTCATGGTTTTCAAACCACGTTTTCGCGGAGTCCTCCAGGAAGCAGTACACATAGCGTAGCTTACGCTCTGGGGTCCAATCGTTGATGACGGCGACCCGGTTGAAATGCTCGAGCCAGTCGTCAGCATCTTCAAAAGCAGCTCCGTGAAATGTCTTCGGCGTCTTGGGCTGGTTGATAACCAGGTGCGCTGGTGCTGGCGCGGTGACGTTAGGCGGTGTTTGATTCATGATCCTCTGACGTTCTGGCAGCAAACCGTGCTGTGGCTCGAGTCCCTGGAGACGACGGCTGGAACGTACGTGCACAGGGGTAAGCTCGGCTGAGATGCTCGATGGACTTGCGTCAGGGGTGCTCTCAGGGGACCGTATCATCTACCGTACCCAGCACTTCCACCAGAAAATGTCACAAAGACACAGGCACACAGGTACAAAATAGGGCGTTTACTTTCGCAACCCAAGGGCCAGCAACGCGAACACCAGAGCACGCGCACACAGAACTAGTTCGTTGTCCTCTTCAGAGGCTGGCTACTATAGTTGCCAGCCTACCTTGCGTCAATATCAATGGAAACAGTAAATCAAACAGCGCCTTTCTTGTGCACGAAAAACAGCTGCTATAGGCACAATCTATGTGTACAAAGCTGTGACAATCTTAAAACAAATCCATTTTTAAAAAGTATGTTTGCAACACAGCTAACAAAATTACAGAGATAAAAATACTACCAGGCAAGATTTAGAAAAAAAACCTACGTTGCACGGTAGTCATACAGCATGGTGCATTGATACTAATGTCTGTGGAAGTTCTGACTAGAAAGCTACCGCAAGACTAGATAGTATATGGCTATAAGGTGCACGTAACGCACCAAACTATGACAAGTCCACAAACTGTAATCATGAGACCACAGAATCATCTAGTCATCAAGCTGACAGCAAGAACACAAAGTGCTAGGGAGGCTAAAAAGTAGAATGTTCTCGAGGTACCGGAATGTGCCGCTGGTGAATCCTCCCTGCTTGCCTGGTAAGCAGCGGTAAGTGCCAACGACCTGCACTCGATCTCCTGGTTTGCACTGGTCGACCAGGTCCCCGTCCACGATTGCGTCCACGAATCGAGGCAGCTGGCCGGCGGGGGCCTTTTCTGGCATCTCCTGAATGCTCAGCGTCTGGTGATCCTTGTAGAGCGAGAGCCCGTACTCTGTCTCCAGAAGATTGCCGTCCTCGTCCTGTCATTGAAGTTTAAGTTAAATGCCAAGGGACACTTTGTACAAGAACATCAGCCGTAGATCAAAAAAAAAAAGTTGATTGTTGAGTCTAAATCAATACTTTCTACATTTAATTATTTATCGATACTTGTGATTTGCCAAGTGATGACACACTTAGTAAGTAATTTTTAAAAAGAATTTTTCAAAAGTTCAAAGCGGGACTTGCACCGCTATACCGTTTCGTGAAATAAACGTTTATTCCTCCTGCCCCTAAAAAGTTTTACAATATCTTCAGTTTTTTTTAGAAGTGAATTTATCATTATTAAAGTAGTTAGAAAACGTATAGATCTCTTTAGGTATAGATCTCTTCAGGTAGCTCTCTTTAGCAGCAATGCTATGTATATATATATATATATATGTATGAGGATATCAGCTATGATATCCTTTACCCCGTTAGTTCCCTAATCCACTCTGCTCTCTTCTTGTCTTTTGAGGTTACACCTACCATTTTTCTTTCCATTGCTCGCTGCGTCGTCCTCAATCTAAGCTGAACCCTCTTTGTAAGTCTCCAGGTTTCTGCTCCGTAGCTAAGTACTGGCAAGATACAGCTGTTATATACCTTTCTCTTGAGGGACTGTGGCAATCTACCTGTCATAATTTGAGAGTGCTTGCCAAGTGTGCTCCACCCCATTCTTATTCTTCTACTTACTTCAATCTCGTGGTTCGGCTCCGCGGTTATTACCTGCCCTAAGTAGACATAGTCTTTTACAACTTGAAGTGCACTATTACCTATCTCGAAGCGCTGCTCTTTTCCGAGGTTGTTGTACATTACTTTCGTTTTCTGCAGATTCATTTTAAGACCCACCTTTCTGCTCTCCTTGTCTAACTCCGTAATCATGCATATAAGCACTCTAAACTTTCTCACACATAAAGCAGCCCACTGAAGTTTCAAACTAATTTACCCCGTACCATGTCACACACAAAAAAAGCTTCAATCCCTACAGCAGCTGTGCATCAGTGGGGCCACTAGAACAGTGTCAGTAGCTGCCACATCAAACATGTAAAGCTTCTCCACCACAACTCTGTCTGCGTCATATCCTTCTAACAGATTCCATTTTTGTTCTACCTACGTATGCTACTGGTGAGCGGATATAAGGGTCCCAGTAAACACTGGGACTAAAAATGACAGTGGTGCAGCACCTTTGTGGGATAGACTGCGCTTGATGGAAAGGCGTCATAGGATGTCAGATCGGTAAAGTGGCGCTCCAGTGTCTTTTGCGTGGCCGGGCAGTAGTGGACGCTGTGCATGACTTTAGGACGAACTAGCGAACCTGCAAACGCAAAAAGTAATTCCAATCAGAGAACAGCAGTAGCACTGAATGGTGGTATGACAACCTACGATATGCTCCACAGAACTTGCGTGCTTGGAAATTGAAACAGTGAACCAAATTTGTCAAGTATATGCTCATACTTTAGGCTCACTTGTGCAGTCATAACCCGTTTGCTGAGAAACACCAAGATGCCAAGTTAACCAGAAATGGTTAAACAGTGACCGAGAATACGCAACTTAGAACTTCATTTAATCAAGTCTACCTGTCAAAGCGACCAATTGTCGATATGTCACGAACTCGTGACAATGACACACTACACTGCTGGATCGCAATGATGCTAACTAGGTGTAAGCCGTGAACACCAGCAGTTATCACAGGCGCATTCAAATGTATTGAGGCCTTGAGTAAACAGCCAATCTATCTACTTTGACGTGGTATGAAGGAGCAAAATGTAATGTCTTTAAAAGGAGCCCACTGAGTCGAGCAATTACAGCTCACCCACTTTTTCTGCATCTGCAACTACTTCTGCATTGTCATGCTTTTCTTTACCACATGAACACTATGAAAACATTACAATTAAGCTATCAGTGACAAACAATGGGTAATGAAGCGTAGACGACTAGAATATGATACAGATCAAAGCGATCACTCACACTTCGTCACAATTCCTTCGACGCACACAACTCCACCGAGATAGGAAGCATGGAGTGTCCGAGGTGTAACGTGTTTAGATCCAAAGCTGGGAAAAGAGTAAGTTTACTGCTGTCAAGGCGAACTGAGTAATCTCACAAATGGGAAAACTGCATGCTGAAACAGGCTCCCACCTTCCTTCCAAGCCAACATAGTATTCATCTCGTTCTTTTGCAAGCAGTGGATCGACAGAGATGACCATTTCTTTGAGTGCACGCTGGAAGGCGATGATCTCTTCGCTCGTGTGAATGAGCAACCTGGGAGAGCAACATTGATAAGAATATTATAACGACATAAAACACTCTCTGAATAGCACATTCTGAATAAGCTTTTTACTGCATATTGTCTAAAAGTAACACTTTGCACATGCCTAGATGCCCCTTTAAGGAGATGCAAATAGGTAAAGTCCTCCTAATAATGGAATTCAACCATCATTTCCCACACTTTTAGCCACTATACAAAAGCCTGAATATCAGGTCTCCAACAGAGCTTTTAAAACACAAGCCATCACTTCAAACTTTAAGCACGTCACCTTTCTTATCCAGTGACCTTGAAACTGCAGTAACATAACCAGTTTTTCAGCAAGTGATAATTTGATATACTGTAATTTTTGTTTTCTTCTCTTGTTACTTGCACTTTATATGTATGCGTTTAGCTTTAGGCGCTAGCCCGACAGCATCACAAATGACTTCCGAAACTTCTGCATCGTTCTTAAAATTACCAATGATTCAAGGTCTTAAGAGCACACAAGCCACGATGTACGAAACCACTTCATGCGATGAATATTCTGCACAAATATGACAGTAGGCACTTTCGCAACACAGTGCTGGCATATGGTGGAATAAGTGCGCTGCTCGGGCGCATCTCCCGCGCTATTTGGCGCGTGGACATTTAAACGTTTAAAAGGACCTCGTACCCTTTAGCTCTGGCGGCATTCTTCTTACGGAGGTCGTTGATGTTGACGATGATCCTGCGTTCTTTCTTTGTGACCAAATCTTTGATTTTGTGGCTGTAAAATCCTTGATCGTCCTGCGATGAGAAGCAATGCCGCATATGAGATTGCGGACAATGGAGCTGCCGCCGCGCAACTTCAAGGAGCAATTTTCAAACTCACCTCATCATCTAAGAATTCGAGGTACTCCCGCTGGTACTCACGGATCCGCTGCTCAGCATCGGTATCAGCCATTTCGCGACTAAAACGTCGAGTATCACTGGATTATCCCACCCCGTTTTTCACGACTCCGTCGGCTGCAGACACCTCACCTTGGCGCGCAGTTTTGGCGCCAAACTGGGGGTCACATGACCCAAAGCTTTTTAAACGATGGTGGCGCCCTCAGTTAATTTGTAATTTCGTCTGCATGGTGTGTGTGTGTGTGCGTGTGTGCTGCTCGGATTGGTGTCTACAGCCCTGTTATGAGCTCGGCTCCAGTCAAGCTGTACCTTCAGAAAGATAGAATTCTTGTCTGGAACGCAGATGGTAAGAACAGTTGAGGAAATAACTTCTTCCCAACTCCAGCTATCGGAAATAACTTAGCGTAACAGGCTGTTCGATCGCTGGCTTGTGTGTGAAGCATCCAAAACTTCTCTCTCGGTTCCTCTTGTGTGCATTTGAGCGGTGCCTATCTCCCGGAAACGCTTCTCCAAAGTTAAAGGCCCACCATTTGACTTTCAGATGTCAACAAGATTCGGTGTCAGCATCGCATCGTCGGAATTCAGGTCGGCTGTTTTCCGCGCTGCCCATTTCAAAGCGTGCAGCTCGGATTGCCAGTGCAGCTTGCCATGGAAGAGGCGCATTTGCTTATTTCCAAAGGTGCGTGGGTCTCCGCAACTCGGCGCGCTTTGAAGCGCTGATCGGAGTCTTCTCTCGTTTAATCAAGCACGTGTATCTCACCTGATAACATTGTAGGTTTCTGTGTTCTTGTGGAGAACGCCAAACTGAGCCAGCCGCCCACGGTCGACGAGAGAGCGCACGTCGACAAGTGCGCCGAGGATGTCTATCAAGAGCAGGCAAGTGTTTTTTTTTTTTTTACCTTGCCGTCACTTGGGACGTGCCGAACTAACTACGTGAGGTGTGTCAAAACAACGATTCGAACTGTGCAATTGTAAGACACTGTACGAAGCCCTCGGATAACTTTGACGGTGATAAGCATGCCCGCAGGTCTTCTTTCCTTGCGATCGTGTGAGGCGCTGCAACATGCAGCTCAGTTAATGCATACACGGCAGCGTCTCGACCTATACTGTCGCGAAATCAACCGAAATAACGCGATGCATGTAGTCGATCATTACCAAATCCATGGTCCTCATTACATGTGCTCTCATATGCATCTTTATACGAGGCCTTTAAATTTAAATTATACCATGCCTAATATAAAACATTCTGCAGGAGTGAAAGACAAGAACACCCACGGAATTCTTAAGGCATGCATATAAACCAAAAATATTTCGTGATTGCAAATGCACGTGCACGTACTTGTGTAGGTGTGCAATTAAATACTGACAGCGTTCCTCTAACCGTTACTACCACTAGGTGCATCATAATTACAAAATCACAAAGCTTGCCGTTCAGTTGTGTAAATGTACAAGCATTAACTTCAACAAATATGTAACCTAGCATGAACATTGTCTGTTATCTCAGAATATCAACTTTTTATTTACCAATGGTAATGCCACACCAAGCCGTTCTTTACTTTTTATTCATACTGATGGGTATTAAATGGTACGAAAAACGGTATAAGAAAACAATAGACAGTCAGGCAGTGCATTACTTTTGTCAGTTTTCTGTTGTACTCAAAGTATGGTTGTGAGGATCAATATATATATATATATGTATGTATGTATATATGTATACACTCACTCTGCTAGTAAGAAGTAAGTGAGAAAGCACGACGTACGTGGAAACACATTTAATAATCACAAAAAATGTTTTGGCCTGCCTTCGTCGGTGTCACACTAATGAATACTGACCCACCAGCTGAAACATTTTGGATTATTAAAGGTGCTTCCACGTGCATCATGCTTTCTATAAATAAATAAATATATATATATTTGTATACACACCAAACATTGAAATGAGATTAATTATGTTGCCTCTACTTGTGTATGCATTGCAGGCTGAAGCAGTCATGGCGCAACGAAAAGCCGAGATCGAGCAACAAGCAGATAATATTGTTGCTGGTCTTGTTAAAAAAAGGAGAGGACAGCAAGTCTCCAAGAAAGCAAGAAAGAAGCTCAAAAAGAGCAGCAGCACCGAGTTGAGCAAAGGTAACGCAAGCTCTTGTA
The DNA here is from genome assembly GCA_013436015.1 of Rhipicephalus annulatus. Taxonomy (NCBI): domain Eukaryota; kingdom Metazoa; phylum Arthropoda; class Arachnida; order Ixodida; family Ixodidae; genus Rhipicephalus; species Rhipicephalus annulatus. The sequence continues at coordinate 90,334 of WOVY01003965.1, read as the reverse complement.
CCGAGTTCAGCGAGGTGCAACCAGAAGACATGGAGGCCCGGAGGGAAGCTGTTATTGCCAACGTGATGAAGAGCAGGGTGTCTATGCCATCACGAGACATCACACTGGCACCTGTCCTGTACGGTAAGTGTTGAGAAAATGATGGTCGAGCCTTGAAACATTCTTGCAAGAAACGTCTTGTGGCTTTTATTTCCGGTCAATTTATAACGGACCGGCAACTGGCGTTTCACTGTTGTTCGGTGTTGTGCTTGCGTTCTGCCCGGAAGAAATTTTCGGTGGCTCTCAGTATTAAATTTAAAGGGACCCTGCAACACTTCTCTTAGTAATCCTCGAAAGGATTCATCATAAGAGCTTATTGCCTCACCAATTGACTGCTGCAATAATTTAAAAAATCCGTCAATTATGAGTGGTATTGCAGGAATTTGTTGCACGCTTTAAACCCTTTCTCTCTGCTTTCGTATCAGTGAGCACATTAAACGCTATGCAGATAGGGGAAAGATGAGAAAGCAAGACGGTGCGTCCCTTTGTCAGTATGCATTGTGGCCGTGACCATTTTCTTTTTGTTTTTTCTTCGAATGTGCGGCTTACTTTCAGCGTGATTGCAAACACAGGTTGCGTCATCCTGTGACAGCCACGGTAACTATGCAGCTCGTGATGCTCGAATCGGCCAAAGACTTTGAGTTTATGGTGCAGTCATTTGAGCTTATAGCATCATTTGTCGTGTAAAGAAGGAGTGATTTCCAGCTGACTGAGAAATAATGGTAAATTTCAGGTTGCGTGCTGCGCCTTAATGTTTGACTTGCCTGTTAGGGACCTCGTCTACCGATCGGCAGCGCTTGTCAATCCATGCTGAAAAAAATGTTGCTCTTGCTGGCTCCGGCGGTACAGTCCCCAGCACCACCTCATGGCGCTCGCTCGAAATGTGTGGCAGCGTGCGTCTAATAGTAAAGCGGACGACGTCCTAGGCATAGTTTTTTTTCTAAGAAGCAAAGATCTTAGGAGCCTAGTCGCGCAGCACATCAGCACAGAAAGCCACACGAGCCCTCCTGAGATACTTGTCAACAACTTCATTGAGGGACCGCCTGTGAAACTCGGCATTGTGTGTGTGATGTGACATGTGTCTATCCTTCTCTTTCTCTTTTACTCCCCCTCCCCATGTGTAGGGTAGCAAACTGGACGCATAGTCTAGTTAACCTCCATACCTTTCCTACATTCCTTCTCTCTCTCTCTCTCTCTAAGAAGCATCACTGTGACACTTAGGACGTACTTGACTGTGCAATATCAGGGTGAAGTTTGGTGATGTCCAGAGTGTATGTCGCAGGCCTCTAGCAAACGAAACAGTAGACTTGTCAACTTTTGAACTAATACATTTATTTTTTCTTCTGACGAAACGTACAGATGAAGTTTTGACGAGCAGCCAAATGATAGTAACACCTCCAAAAGAGCAGGCAAGCTTTTAACAATATGAATAGTCATTTGATACGACTTCAGTAAGTTTCAGTGATGCATAATTAGAAATAGAAAAATGCCAGGACAGAAACAAAAGCAAAAGAAAAGACCCTAAAGCTTAACCCTTAGAAGTTGAACAAGATAGCGACATCCCGTTCTTAGTGCGTACTTTAAACACTTCGCGCATAAAACCTTTTTGAACTTGCTATGTGCCCATCGCATGGCCTTAAAGGAGTAGGCGCAGTTGCGTGTGTGCCTTTTGTAGTTGGGGACCGGCTTCAAACCATGAAGCTTTTATGATAATCACATGTTCTGACGCCCACTGGAAATGAGCGCTTGTACCACGTATTATTATTGCAATATTCCATGTTGCATATACAAACACACACGTTCTAGGATGCATGTGTTTTTAAAGCACGAAAGCTTCTTTCACTGCATTCACAAGCAGACGCGTGGCCGTGTGGTAGAACATCCGCTTGCCACGCAAACAACCCAAATTCGATCTTCACTGACACCGCCAATGACCCTGGTTCGGTCCACACTCTGACACAGGATTTTTCTATTATTGGTTTTATGCGCATCATTCTCGATTTTTCGGTCACGCATAAGATCATAATTTTTCACTCACAACCAACGACATCGACGCCACAGCCAAAGTGGGGCTCTTTAACGCTGTCGCGTTAAAAACACGGCGCTCAAATTAAGTGGCATGCCCGACATCCAACGATATTACTAGCGCACAGTCCTACTTGGTATGCAGCCTGCTGCATAATAATGTACGTGAACGTTGTTTTTTCAAAGAAGTGGACGAAATCAACCCCTTATTATTGCACACACTGAGAGAAAGTGATTAGCGTTTGAAAGTGTGGCACACAAAAAATAGCGCGAGCCATGTTCCTCGAGCACAAGCAAGGTTGCGCTGCACGTCGTCTGCTCAACGCCACGCGCCCTTGCGGCATCGGCGCACTTTGGGGACCGGTTTCAGCGTGCGTTTGTCACACCTCCCCATTCTAACCACCCTAACTATGCCCCAAATTTAAATATTGTGGTATAATTAACGCATGTTATGTAGTGTCCATTAAAGACAAGCCAAGCCTGTATTTGTTGCAGAATTAACAGGCTGAGCCATACAAATGGATTTCACTGGCATAGCCTGTGGTGACGGCATGGTAATCGCTCCCCCCCCCCCTCCAAAAAATTAAAATTTTGCACATGTATGTAATCCAACACTTACACACTCACAGATAAGGTTTGGTTGACCACCTTTCCCCTCTAAAAATATTTCTGCCTATGCCCTTGAAAGACTTTCATAACTTTAAGTTCCCTACGATTTGTATCAGCACAAACGAATGCTGAAAAGTTTTCTGACAGAAGTGTGTGATGATGTCAATCGTTGCCTTGGTTATCCTTTGTAAAACATGAGCAACATTTCGGTCTGTCATGTGAAAGCTGTGCATCTGTCATCTAAGCCAAGTTTAGGATCTTGGTGTCTCTACTCAACATTGCCAAATTTAAGTGTTGCTGTGAGCAGACCTTTCTGGACTTGTGTAAGTTGGCTGCTTCCTGAAACTCTGGGGCGCGGCAAATTTCTCGTTGATATCGTGTTTGCACCCGAGCACAGACACATGTATAGAATGCACTGCTAGTGCACATGTACATCTCATTAGTGCTTAGCATTTCTTGCCTAGGTCTTTGTTTCTTTCAATCTCTTTTCTTTTTCATGATTGGTAAAACTTTGTGAACTTTTTCATGTTTAAAAATGAACGTGCGATTCTGAGAAAATGAATTTCAGACATGGGGCCTCTTGCTCAGCATGTGAGCACTTTACCCATGAGGCTACATGGGCAACCATTGAAGGGAACAAGAAAGGAGTAGTTTGTATTCCACAATATTGTTGCTGCCAACATGTCTTTGTCACTGCGGCAGAAAGAGGACAACTAAGTGGCCAAGGCAGTGTGGACACGCTGTTATTGCTTGGGTCATCGAAATGTGCTGCAGTTTGTCTGGATTATGCATTTCCTTGTAGGGCTACCCTAATATATTGCCACAATATGTACTAGCCACGTACAGGAGAAGTAGTTTGTTGTGAAAAGAAAGGTAGCACAACCATCTGCAGGCTATCAGAAAGCATGGTTCAGTGGCAGAGGAAAAGCATAAAAAGTGGAGAGGGGATATTTAAATTAATGTACAGAGCATGTGTCGGCAGTGACCACCAAAGACAAAGTGACACCAACATTGACATACACAGTCAGTCTATCTTGGCTTTCTTTGCCCGGGAAAATAGGAACCTACACCTCTGAGTCAGAAGGTAGTTGGAATTTATTTCAAGTCCCCCCACTATTGCATGCTTTGCAATTATATTGCGATATTTACATGCTGGACACCACAGTTTAATTTTTAGACAAAACCAGGATTTTCTAACGATTCACAATATTTTTTTAGGGTTTGAATGCCTGCCTTTGAGTCCATTCCATGAGTGTCTAGGTGCCTTGTTGGCCCACTGTTGCACGGATCTACGTGGCATGCCTGAAACTCCGAACCACAGCAGCTGAGGAGCACTGCCTTCAGCACATGAACTGATATCATGTTTAGTCATGCACATAATGGCTTTGATCTTTTAAAAACGAAGATCTTAAACCTTGAGGTAATTCATTGAGTGTCTACAAAAAAAGCCCATTGCTTGTCAGCCGCGCCGACAGACGAGAACAGTGCAAGCATCCGCTGCGTCGAGCTTGCCTACCGCGTGAGCTGAGTGCAAGCAACGAAAGGTCTGAACTTCTACTGGGGGTGCCACAGCCAGTTTGGCATGTTCATCCTGGAAGTGAAGTTTGGACATTCAGGCTATGGCCCAACACTACGTCTACGCAAAGGAAAGATCTAGCAGCCCATAAAATCAACCAGCTTCACTGCTGTTAAGCTTTACACAGTTAGCCTAAACTCCCCCTTCCCCTTTTTTTACAGAGCGCAGTACACGTGTGCATAAAAAAGACATGGATACCACTTGTCGGCATCCGTCCCATTAAAAAAATAGGCCTATTCTTGCGTGTTCAAGAATGCGAGATGGCCGAAATTGATCAGGAGTCTCCCACGAGTGCTGTAGCGTGATACTAGCACATAATATCCCAGAATTAACACGTTCACCTTGGCAGTCGAATGTGGCCACTTCAAGAATACTGTCACTGTACTCTTGTAAGTGCATCTCCTCTTGTCTAGTCACTGCTGATACAACTGTCGCCCGTTTTCCATTTGTCCAGAGTGCCTGCGAACAAAGGCATCGAACTTGGTGACCGTAGAGTTGAACTACCCGAGGACTGATGCGCACAAGGTGCGTTGCCGAGTGTTCAAGGATCTCTGGGAAAGAGGCTACTACATGACAGTCGGATCTAAGTTTGGAGGAGACTTCCTTGTCTATTCGGGTGAGCCATTTCTACCAATCCTTATTACTCAACCCTAGACACTACTCAGCACATGTGCTCATGCATAGACACTTTATCTTTCCTTCTTGTATTGGAAATCTAATAATTCTAATGGCTATAGTGTTGACAGAACCGTGAACAGTAGTAATGTGCTTAAATTCCTGTATATATTTCTTGTATAGACCACACAAGACACGCTACTGTTGGCTTTTCTCATGTTTGTACTATGCTTTGTAAACAAGCTCCTCAGTTTTTGTATGTTGCTTACCCATGTGTGTTTTAGTTAATAACCATTATGGCTGATTCACTGAACTTACGCTGGTGTTGACCATTATGGAATGGTAGTCGGGAACGCACTCTGAGGTTACTGTTCAAATTTCTTGTCCTTAGTGTGACCTTCAGTGCTGCTAAGTAGTCCGCCGCCGTAGAGCAGTTGTTACGGTGTTCGGCTGCTGACCCAAAGGTCGCGGATTCAATCCCTGCCGCGACAATCACATTTCAATGGAGGCGAAACGGTAGAGGCCCGTGTGCTGTGCAACGTCAGTGCACGTTAAAAAACACCAGGTGGTCGAAATATCCAGAGTCCTCCACTAAGGCATCTCTCATGATCATGTCGTTGTTTTGAGACGTAAAACCACAGATGTTATTGTTGTTGTTAATTATTCTAATTTCATTCCATTTGTGTATATTGTATTCCACAATGAAACTAGCATTTTTGGGTCCGATTTGTGTGCATAATGGAATGCTGTTGCTCCTTGCTAGTTAGATGTTGCACTAGTTCCAGCTATAGTCTTAGGGCTCAAACCAGTCTGGCATGATTGGAGTATTTCACTTGGCTGTAGAGAGTCTATTCTTTTCATGAAGATTAAATCTTCATGAAATCTTCATGAAGATTAAAAAATTGAGAGAAAGAAAAGATGCCTCTAATCAAATCTCACAGAAGTTTTGTTGTTACTCATTAGGAAGTTTATAGTGTGTAGTATATGCCCCGGTGCTTTATAGTCCCATTACTAAGGACTCCTTTAGAAGCACAGGTTTGTGCATGACATAATAAAAAGTCCGACAAGCATTTAAGCCTTTCAATAGCTATGTCAAGTAAGCAATAATGTTTACTTGTTGTCTTTGGCTAAAACATGACAGAATTTTAAACGTGATAGTGTGAATGAGCCTGTGTCGCATAAGTTTTGGTGCTAGTGGTGTTCATTATGGATGCAAATAATACAATCGGGGAGACTCAAGCTGGTATCGAACCGAGGCGTTCAGCGTGGCAGGCAGGTGTTGTACGATAGACACACGTTAGTGCCAGAAAGTACTTCAGAAAAAGGTTGTATACAGGCGTCATGCAGGGCGAGTAGTCTCACTAATACATGTAATCACACCAGGTGAATTGCACAGTGAGTGGGTGATTTTGAGGCCCACCCATTACGAAGCACTGAGCCATAATTAATCATCATTGTCAGCCATATCATCAACAAAGTGTGCAGCCGCATTGGTGTGCCTATTGCCTTGTGGATGTGTTGTGGGCAGTTTGCTAAAAAATGCACAAAATGATTAATAATGGTGTAATAGGCATATCAGAACTGCACTTGCAGTAGGCATTCTGGAAGATTTTCTGATGGCTAGTGTTATGTGAGCAGACATTCCTTTCTGCGTGGCATTGAGAAGCCAAGCATGGCAAGTACAAAATTGCATAATTAGTTTGTGTGTGAAGCTTTTTTTTTTGTCTTTTCGTTTGTGTCTTGCTTATCAAACCTCCTCTTATGGTAAGTATGGGTGTATCATTATGGCTAAATTACTTTATTTTGTTGTTGGCAACATTTTTGTTGAACTTTTTGTGATACAACTTGACCCAGTATTCTTCTATGGCTTTCAGATATGTGTTTCATATCATGTGGTACTCACTTCACACGGCTGCTCATGTTTTCTTGATCAGTAAATGTGTTGCCTTTGAAAAAAACATGAGTGTAATTGGGTGATCGTATGGAACAGATGGAAATAAAGTGACAGTATTGTGCATACATAAAATTGCTGATTTAGAGCTGTCTGCATAGAATGAGCTTTTATATGTCATAAGCTGACGAAGGAGCATTGGCTGGATGGTTCAGGACCATGTGTGTTCACTTTGCTCGCTGCTGTTTTCATCTCGCTGACAGGCATGATGAGCATGCCCTATTGTGTAGCAAATGGGAAAGATATCGCTTGGTGACTCAGCAGTGAAGTTTTGGTTGAGTACATATTTATTGTTGCACTGCTGTAAGCATGATTTGGGCACTCACCAACATGTGAATCCCTGAAAAACAAAATACTCATGTCAACAAAGAAGTCTGGTGCGCGTGGCAAACGTCGGTAGAGGACAATACAGTTGCATCCTCTCGACAGGGAAGAGGTTTTAAAAAGCACTCCCTAAGTAACTAATGTTTCAGGGAGTGATACACAACACTTTATTTGATCTCATGAGCAAACCTCAGAAGTTTAGAATATTGCTAGAAACTAAAGCGGATGGTTCTTCTGCATTCTGCAAGTAGCGATGACCTGCAGCCACAGGTTGAAACATGGTAGGTGCTTTGCCATGTTAATGGAGTGATAACAAACAGTGTTGAACAGCTAGACTTTTGTGTGCTGACACTCACCTGATCATGTACGAAGAGTTCAGTGACACTATCGTCGAGCGGGGGGGGGGGGGGGTGCAAAGGGTGACGATGAGATTGAGAAAAGCAACAAAATACATGCAATACAAGTAAGTTCATGCGCAGTTCTTTATTTTGACGACTGGCTAGCGTCTCTCAGACTGGTGTGCGGACGCACACCCATTGCGCTCCGCTGCGAATGCCAATTCTGACCGGTCAACGGCCTCGAATCTTCCTGAGCTGCACGGACCCTCTTCCGCCAAGTTCACCTGAACATTTCGACACCTGGTTCACCAAGGTGGGCTCGTTTTTCATCATTTTAGAGGCCTTTTCGCTGCACCGGCGAGCTATGCCTAGGCGAGGTTAGGCCAGCCTCCCCGCCTACGGCGCTAGCACGCCAGCTGCGAGATGCAGCAGCAGATTGCCATGGAAAAGGACGACGTCACCCCTGAGGAATTACAAGGAAACGGATGGTTCTCCGTTCTAAAAAGACGGCAAGAATCGCGCGCGAAGTCACACGCAACCCGCCAGTCTGGAACGCAACGAGGCGCGACAGCGACGCCTAACGCTACTCTACGACGTGTCGCAGCTGCGAGCCGACTGCCAGCGATGCCACGTTGTCACAATCGAGTCATCGTGCGACCGGGAGGCGGCCTCAATGTGCAAGCCTGCAGCCCGCACAGGATTCTCGCCGCACTAACCATGGCAGCTCAGCTAGCGCTGTTGGTAACGGAGGAGGACATTATTTGTCCCAACTCGATGCAAAACATTTTTGTCGTCAGTACGCCCAGTGCTACTAATGCAGCAGCGTACAGTCGAGTAACCGAGATAATTCTCATCGACCAGAGACACCCGGTCACGGCCTACCTCTCACCTGCCGGTATCACGAGCCGAGGCGTGATTCGCGGCGTTGACACTGACTTTGACGATGCCGCACTCAACCGCGCAACTCAAGCCTACTGGGAGCGCGTCGCATCAAGAACACTGAAACTGTGATTCTGACCTTCAACGGGCTCAAAGTGCCCAACTACATCTACTGCGGCCAGGTCATCTACCGCTGCACGTTGTACAAGCGCCAAATAGACACCTGCCGTACCTGCGGCCAAGTGGGCCATCGCCAAGACGTGTGCCCCAATTCACAATTTGGCAATGGAACGCAAGTACCCTCCGTACGCGGAGAGAAACGTTACAACAATTCATTGGCTCTATGACCCAATGACCGGCCGTCATTCTCCTGCAGGAAACGCGTATCGACCGATTCGCTCTTCGCGGATACGAGTCGAGGCCGTCTGTGGGAACAAAGCTCGAGGAATAGCCGCCTGTGTGGCTAAGCCTTATGCTTACACGACACATGCAGTACGCCCAGACCTCAAAATAGAGCATCAGATGATAGAGACCATCCCTAACGCTCACATTAAGCAATCGGTATTTATCCTTAACGTGTACAGTTCATCTTCACACAGCACAGAAACATTCACCACACTACTAACTAAAGCGACGCAGATAGCAGGCAACCATCCCCTCATCATCGCGGGAGACTTCAACGCCCCCCATGTAGAATGGGGTTACAATCGCACAACACAGAAAGGACGCCACTTACAAACACACATCACTCAACACAATCTCATGTTACTTAATGACCTCTCTACCCCCACACACATAGGTAACTCAGTGTCACGGGACTCATCCCCTGACCTGACCCTAGTACGCAACGTTTCGAATCCTACATGGGTTAATCTGCAACCTAACCTCGGTAGCGATCACTTTATCTGTAGCACAACAGTCAATATAGGCAGCCTCGAGCCCAGAGACTTTAAAGTAGTAGACTGGAACTTCTTTAGGCAAATACGCAAACAAGACACCAACCATTACTCTTCACTCTCTGAACTCTTTGCGAGACTACAGCGGGACGTAAAACAAGCTACCAAAAATATTTCTACAACACGCAACATAGACCACATGGACAGCCACCTCGCACATCTCCGGGAGGCTCACAAAAGTCTTCAAGAAAGATGGAGAATGCATAAACTCAATCGTAGGCTACGAAAAAGAATTGCATTGCTCAACCGACAAATCGAAGAGTACAGTCACACACTAGCACGCAATCAGTGGAATGAGGTGTGTAATTGGCTTGACGCACGCATGAGAAAGGGTCTAAAATGGGACCTTCTCAGGCATCTGCTCGGCGACAAGCCCACCAAGTCAGAGCAACGACTAACTCTAGATAGACTGTTACACAAAGCGCGAGGACAGCAACTTACCGACGCGCAGATTTTAGATGCTACAGCAGCCCGGTATCTATGCACAGAACCTACCTCACATGAAGACTATCCACCTTACGCGGGGACCACAGACGACCCATTTGAGCAAGCTATAACTAGCGCTGAAATACGCGCGGTAATAGCAGAGCTCAATACTAAGTCAGCCCCGGGTCCTGACGGAGTCGCCAACAAGCTACTCCGCAACCTGGCTGACCATGACATTGAATCACTAGCCACCCACATGAATGAGGTTTGGGAGCAAGGGAGCAACCCGCCAGAATGGAGGGCCGCGACCGTCATACTCATTCCCAAGCCGAACAAACCCCTGGAACTCGACTCTCTACGACCCATCTCCCTCACATCCTGTGTGGGTAAGGTCATGGGGCACGTCATTCTCCGTCGTGTCACAAAATATTCAGAGCGAAAACACCTCTTCCCATTCAATCAAGTAGGGTTCAGGCCGGCTATGGCCACGCAGGACGTACTTCTCATGCTGCAGGAGACGTTACTTAGAGTAAGGAGCAAAGACCTCAGAGCAATCCTAGCTCTTGACTTAGAGAAAGCTTTTGATACCATTAGCCACGCTCATATACTACACGAGATTCAGGAGGCAGGCTTAGGCCCCCGCTTCTACGAATACGTCCGCTCTTTCCTAAGAGCCAGAACGGCCACACTTAAAGTTGGGGATCTCAAGTCACACACCTACAACCTAGGCCCGCGCGGCACCCCGCAAGGGTCGGTGCTCTCACCGTTTCTTTTCAATTTAGCCCTCAGGCAACTTTCGCAAAAGCTAAGACACATCGAAGGCGTAGAACACGCGCTCTACGCCGACGATATTACTATTTGGCGTACTGGAGGGAGCGATGGACAAATCGAAGCGAGCCTTCAGGAAGCAGTCACTGCAGTACAAACATTTTTAAAGCCCACGGGCCTCAGACTATCGGCATCTAAGTCCGAGTTGCTGCTTCTGCCACCACAGTACGGCCGCACTAAAGCCGAACCTACCATACACCTCTCCACAATGGATGGCTCGGTTATCCCGATAGTGTCGTCGGTGCGAATTCTGGGCGTTACCCTACAGGAGAATAGCAAAAACGACTTAACCATCACACATCTCACCAAAAAAGCTGAGGTGGTCATGCACTTGCCCGACGCGTCGCTAATAGACACACAGGACTCACAGAAGAAAGCTTACTACGCATATTTCATGCGTTCTTAATGTGCCACGTTCACTACGTTGCCTGCGCTCACCCGTGGAGCAAAGGCGATGAAACTAAAGAAGACAACCTCATCCGAAAATGCACAAAACGAGTACTTGGTCTGCCCATGACCACAAGCACGCAGCGCCTGCTATCCCTTGGGGTACATAACACGTTCCAAGAAATCATCGAAGCACAAAGAATGTCCCAACTCATACGCCTGTCTTCGACAGCTGCGGGTCAGGAACTCCTCTCACACATAGGTCTTCCTATCCCAACTCAAGTCAACGAACCAGAACCATTACCGCAACACCTTCACGCTAAAATCACAGAGCTACCCTTCCCCAGGAACATACACCCGGTGCACAATCAGGCTCGAAGAAGGGCACGAGCTGAATCCTTACTAAAAGCAGCCAACCTACACGCGTCAGACGTGGTTTTCGTAGATGCCGTTAAATACGTGGACAAACCCTACTTTGCAGCTGTGGCGGTCGCCCCAGACGGAAAAGCTCTTAATGCTCTTACCGTAAAAATACAGAAAGCCTGCGAGGCTGAACAAGTGGCCATTACCCTTGCTCTAGCACTCCGTCAGCGCGACACAATATTTACCGACTCTAAACCCGCTGCACTGGCATACCGCCGCAATACACTTTGCCAGGCGGCATTAAGAGTTCTAGCATCTGTTCAGATAACTGTAGACAAGCATATCCACTGGTTCCCTGGTCATGAAGGGATCAACATTCAACCAGGGGTCGCCAACGGTAATGAGCTGGCCCATAACCTCGCGCGTGATCTTACGTGCCGCGGGGGGGTCGCGGTCCGGCTCACTGGCCGGGGACACCAACACGCACCGGTAGCCACTCCTATCGTATCATGAAATTTGCTCCCACTATAAGTTATTTAGAAAGGAATTCCCCTCACCTCACTCACCACTAAATAAAGCACAACAATTAACGCTTCGACTGCTGCGAATGCACAGTTACCCCAGCCCCTATATCTGCAGCAAATACCTACCAGATATAAGGCCAGAATGCCCCAAATGCCAAAAATTCAAGGTGCGATTTAAGTCACATGCTGTGGCAGTGTCCCGTGCTAAACGCTAGCTTCGGGTCACCTGCCACCGAGGCCGACTGGTTCAACCACCTCAGGAGCCCCGACAGGGCCCTTCAACACCAGGCCGTCCAGAAGGCCCAAAAGGTGGCCGGCGAGCTCAGACTCCCAGTCTCCACATGGGCGGAGCCACCGGGCTGGCCCCCGTAAGGGCTGCCCAGTCCCCTTCAGGACCTTTATTAAAGTTAATTCTCTCTCTCTTTATTTTGACACAATTCACACTTTTCTCAGTGCACACGATAATGACCAAGCTTTGCAACGATTACTGAGCTGCTTGGCTTCAGCCATCAAGTTCCTTCAAAGCAATGTGAAACAGTAAGAAAGATCAGCTACTTCTTTAAGTAAATTTTGGGTTTGCGAAGTAACTGGTGTGCGTATTCCACAAAAAAAAAAAAATTGCTTCCCACGTATAATTGAGGGGTTGGATTGTATAGCTTTTCTAATTAACTATCGTGAAATGTGTGTCCGTAATTGAAACATTGAGCAATGCTATCTCTTAATGGCAGCTCCTGGTGTCCCCACACCTAAATACAGCACTTAATATGCTGTAAAAAGCTATTTACATGCACACCAGCATAGGCCGAAAATTAGCTGTGTTGGCAGCAATCCGAGACTTGTACAGACATTGGAATGGCAATGATGTATTTTGCTTTATGAACAATATCAAAATGGTTCATGCACTCTCTTGAATGGAAAATCAGTTAGTTGATGGTGAGCGAGTCGCAGGGCAGCTCATGCGACAACTGCGTCTGCAAGTCGCTCAGCTTCTTCTTGAGCACGCTCAGGCCGCTCAGCACAATGTTCTCGGGCTTCAGGGCGCCCGACGACTCGACGTTGAAGTAGAACTTGTTGGGCTTGCCCTCGCTCTGGAACTCGGCCTCGGCGCGGTCCTCGTCCAGCTCGGTGTACTCGCTTTTGGGCCACTCCTCGGGCCGCGGGTAGGTGGTGTGTCGGAACGCGTTGTCCGGGTCGTACTCGAACGCCACGCCGCACGTGGGGTTCCACTTGGCGTGCTCCTTGCCGAACCCTTTCTTGGCGTAGGCACGGGCCTTGACCTCCTGACCTTTGCGCAGCTTGACGATGAGGATGTCCTCCGTCTCGCCGTACTCGTTGGTGTCGTCCTTGTGGCGCGACGTGACGGGCACGACGCGCGGGTCGCTCGACTTGAGGTCGGCCGTGGTCACGTGGCGCGTCTGCTCGTCCAGGCACTTGACGTCGAGCGTGAACTCGACCGAGCACTCGGTGCAGAAGTCGGCGCACGTGCAGTCCCGGGAGTACTGCATCTTGTCGACGATCTCGTCGCTCGTGAGCGGGATCAGGCCAAGCCGGTGCGCTATGAACTCGTCGTGCAGCACGGTCGAGTTGGCCTCCAGCTGGACCCAGTCGATCGCCAGCGTCGGCGTCTCGGCGATGAAGACCCGGCGCAGGCTGTTCGCCACGCTCAGGTCGGTGTCCTCGATGAAGAACTTGACGTTCTCGTCCGTCAGCTCGCTGATGTGCACCGACGGCTGGTTGGCGTACGGCATGGCAGTTTAAATGATCGACCTAGCGAAGCCTAATAGCGACGACGCGCTGAAGCACGACTACGGCGTCTAGAATACCGGCACGTTGCTATTTTGATGCGAAACGTTTCGATTACACTGCCGGTTGTCCTGTAACGAAGCGAAATCCCGCGAACCCTTGGGAGGACGCTTCTCGGAAGACTTTCTTTGCACTGCCTAAACGTTAGGCGAAGCTGCACGCGCTCGCGCTTTTCGAAGAGCAAACGCAAACACTCGCTACGCCGCTATGTTGACCAGCATGACCTACTACACTCCTGACCTGCCCAGAGAGCACCTCTTCCAGCGCCCACGTTCTAGTTCATACCTTCTGCCGCTAGGGCCGTCACCTACGAGCGGCGTGGCGCTAGTCAGCACCTGCTCGCTGACGTCATCTTCACTCTTTGTGGTCAAATTTTGACCAACAAAGCACTCGTAGTGCGTATTTATGATCCAAAATTTAGAATTATTCAGAAATAATAATACTAAAAGACATTCAGAATTTTTTTGCAATAAAATGCACGCTACCACGCATAGGCTGCCCTACATCGTGTAAATCTACGGGTTCCCACGTTTGTCAACCAGTGTGCTATAAATACTCAAGCGCTCTGAACACCTTGCTTAACCAGCAATGTATGGGAAGAAATAGTCACATATATGCCGCCAGTTCACTACAGAATGCAGGCATTCTTATACCAGCGCCTACAAAACAACCGTAAAGAAACAGACGAACAGGTTATAGGTAGCGCCACCTACGGCGAGCGATTGAACGAGAGCGGGGACACGCGCTCCCATAGGAACCCCGCTATCTGAACAGGTCAGGAGTGTAGTAGCGTCACCCCCGGAAAATCTTTTCGAAAAAAGCTTCCGGGGGTGACGGTAGTAGGTCATGGTTGACCAGCAGCTGTTTGCTGATGATGATAGCATTTGCGTGATGTTTTCGCAATGCTGTTTTTGGCTTTGCTGTCACTGACCCCTTGGAGTCGGCAAAAAGCAATGTTACTGTGAAATGAACTTGGCAGAGACTGCGGCGCACGAGCCACCCCCACGTAAAGTCCCTGAAAAATATTTTAGTTTATTTTTCAGGGACTTTACTCCCACGCAGAAACGGCTGCTGCGCCGCACGGAAGTGACGTCATGCATTTTTTTTTGTTAGGCGCCTAGTTTGAATAGTCGGCAGTGCCTGGCGGTACGTCTAGACATAACGATAAAAGGCGTTAAAATTACGTCCAAACGAAAAAAGTGAACAAAAAATGTTAGTTAGGTTTAGCGTGACAACAATACAAAATTGGCCTGTTTGCCGTCTCAAACTGATCGGCAGCTGTGGCGTACTTGGTTAAAGCAACTCATCAGCTGGTGAGGTCGGTGGTTCAAGTCCCATTGCAGTTATCGATACTTTCTCTTTTTTTTTTGTTCACGCATCTATTGTTTTAACATTTGCGCCTCCTCATCAGTCCGACTTGCTGCTGGTGGTGGTCCTGTCCACAGTTCCTTTAATATTGGATCTTCGATGACTCTTGCACGATTGACTATATTTATTATGATAAAGTTTTTTCGAATTAGTGCTCTTAATCGGCGAGACGCAAAAAGACACAAAAAACTTGAATGCAGCTGGCTGCATTGGTTTCTTCGGCACAGGTATCAGGAATGTTGATTTCCACGGTTTATCAAAGTTTTGATGACAGAAAGGTGCACTGCAATGTAGTCTCGGGCAACTTTTTTTATGTCGCTCAGTGTACCTGGCAAGGTAACCGGCAGGCCGCTTCTTTTAAAAATACTGACGTGTCACTGCAATGTTCTAGGCGATCAGCACTTGATAAACGATGCCCAAGGGCAAGTGCCGACGGCGTAAGCCCATCCAACTACAAAACATGATTGATTGATATGTGGGGTTTAACGTCCCAAAACCAACTACAAAACAGCTTGTCCGCCTTGCTGAATAACATGCACGGCCTGTGACAGCACAGGAGCATTCACGTAGCAACGGATGAGAACGGCCGTACGTGTTCGCACTTGACAAAACAGCCGGCAATGCAGTAGCTCTGGCCTTCGGAGATCACAGGCTTCGTAAGAACATTACAATAAAGTTGTTTCTATCCATCCTATGAACACTTCGCCGACGCACTGGGGTTTCATGCATGTGCGTCCGGTCAGTCACACGTGAACTGTGCGAAAGCATTTATTTCATCGTTGACCTTGTCCTTCGCGACAAGCAAAACTCGGCAGCAAGAACACTTTCACCTTTGACAACACTATGCTTGGCATTGCAATCTAGAAAATGCAGTACGTCCAACAACTGTAATCCGCACATCATACTGAGAAACTTTATGGCGCACACACTCAGATGAAGCTGCGGCGCGGTGGATAGCCGCGCTAGCTCCAACCACCAGGTTCAACTAAGCATCCAGCAATCACATGAAGCAGCGACGACACTCCAGTCCTCCTTGGCAGTGGCCTAGGCCATGGCCACGATTTCATCGGAGTTTTCACCACCTACACACATCGCAGGTGGCTACCATCTCGCAGTGTTTACCTTTCACAGCTGCAGCGCCCATGGCGCCCCTGTATTTAAAATACTTGTATTATGTACTTAAATAACAAACCTAGGCTAATTGACTCGTTAAACACCTGCTTAGCAAAATTTTTGTAGGTTTAACGCATTACACACGAATAATTTACACATTTAACTAGCTTTAGGTTATAATTTTTAAAGTGATGTCACTTTCGTGCGGCGCAGGAGCCACTTCTGTGTGGGGCTGGCTGCTGCGCCGCGCGGCGAAAGAGACGCTGCCTTGCGTTTACGCAGACTAAGCGTACCTAGGTGTAGTTGGGATGCACAAAAAGGCTGATATTGTGAGTTTGGAGTGGTGGTCTCTAAAGAATTTGTATTTTAAGATGTAAAACATGTATCTTGCATTTGCAATTATTAGACAATAAATATGCATAGACGAAGAAATTTCTTGTGTATTATCGTCTGAAAACAACTTTTATTTTGAAAGTGTGCAGACTCGCGATCTTACGCGTGTATCTTATCCCGCTCAACTGACCCTCTGTACACCTTTCACATTTTGCCATTGGAAATTAAATAATAAAGAAATGTACAGCCTTTGGTGAAGTTCATTGTTAGAATTAAAAGAGGAAACAAAGAAACAAATGGAGCAGGCAAAGGGATAGACATGCTGGAAAGGCACATTCAGACTTTGTAGGAGGGCACCTCAAGTTAGGTCAGCCAAGCACAGAACAGAGTGCATGTTAATACAAAAGGTGTACAAATTAATCTCGTTATTATGGTACACTCAAAACTGCTATATGGGACGCTATGACACCCTATTTTTGCCTTGCTTGCAGGTGATCCGCTTCTGTTCCATGCTTTCGGTGTGGTGGTGTGTCTAGGCAGGGACCACAAGGTGGCCGGCCGCGACATCGTCATGTGGGGCCGCCTGGGGAACGCAGTGCATAAGACTATCATCCTGGCCACGCTTCGAGACGATCAAGTCCATTACATCTCACTGCGCTGGAGTGGTGAATTGTGACCTACGAACTATACTTGCAGCTCATTGGTGGGAATGACATCGTCATTTTTTTTAATCATAAAGGTTTGTGATTCATACAGGTTATGGTTCAAGCTTTAGGCACGAAACTTTTGTTCTGGACTGCAGTTTAGGCTGATATGCATTGCTCTACAGTATGACTAAATTTAAGTCTGAGAAGGCCCCGTCCAGATTACTGAAGCTCAGCAACTGATGGTCTCTGCAGATAAATAAATAAATAGTCTGGCTCACGCACTCTGCAATATTCTCCAAAGGCAGGGTCACTCCCTGTCGAGTTCATGACGCTAGTTTTGAGTTCATGCCCATTGGTACAGGCTTGTGTGAATGTGGCTTTGAGGAGGAAATACTGCACACTTCTAAAGTTGTATCTGACTATAGCAGTTCAAGTAGCAATGTGTGTATGAGTATAATTGAATGAGTCTCAGTTTATTTTGATAGGTTTACAGGGTGATACACAAATGGAGTGTATCAATTTGTGTCTCTGTCATGTTTCTGCTTGCACAGGTAGGATGCTTCAGATAAAATCATAAGCTTCTGAACAACTCTTGTGAGGGTTTCAAGTGTTGGAGTTGAAGAAAATTAAAAAAAAAATAAAACTAAATGCAAGGAGCAACAACATAGACAACGGCAGGTGCAAAATTAAAGAGAAACTCCGGTGCATTTTCGACCACACTGAGATCATGCCGGTTTCAAATAGTATTGATAGTCCTGCAGTAGCTTGAGTAGTTTATTTTGCCCAGAAACTCGTGAAGAATCTTAATTAAGCAGTGAAGGAAGAGTCAAAATGGAAACCGAAGCAGGGAGCTGCTTAGTCCTCCATGGCGGGTACCGGATGACGTCACGAAATCCGCTACAAACCGCCACAGCTGGCCAGGGTGTAAACATAGCTCACGTGCCTCTTCTGACGTGCGAAAAGCATTAACTCGGTGATGTCATCTGCACCAGCTTGTCTGAACCTACCAGTGACAAGTTCTATGATTATTGGAGCTACTATCTGAGCGTAGAAGCATCTCCTTTTGATTTCAAACCACCGGCTCTTGAAATGCATCTTATGAATCGGTCTCCTCTTTGCTCAATATTGTGCATGCTTAGTGCGAGACCTGACGTCAAAGAAAATTAATACACTGGGTACAGCTGACAAAACTGAACTCTCCTCGCGACGTTGTGAAGAAAGCGCGAGCTGCATCCATCCATCTGCTGGGCAAGGCAGGGCTTTGAAAAAGAATAGGCATTCACGTCACTAGCACAGCTTTCAGCCATTCTGGCATTTGTGAATAGCATGTGCTCTCGGCAGCAACTGTCAAGATCACTGCTTCAGCTCGTGAATTTGCGACAAACACATCGTGCCACTGCAAATCCAGTCACTGAAAGCAAGGTTGGCTCTGAGGCAAGTGTAAGAGATAATGTTGCATCGATGAAATACAAACTGGAGGCCGCGCATGCAAAAATATGCACATTGCTGAACCCTGACCTGCCACGTTTTATGCCGCAAGCACTGTACAGCGATCTTACCTGTGTCATTTAAATCTTGTGTTGACACTTGCTCATTCTTCTCAGGAAACTTGTAAGCTATGAGCACTCTTAAGTTGGGGACTTGGATTCATTTGAACTACCGTATTTACTTGCATTTAGGCGCAACTTTTTCCCGGAATATGCGGTGACAAGTTTATCATAATATTTCGCGTAAAATTTCAGATTTTTTTTACGAGTGCCAGCATAGACCACTGATAACGTAAGTGGCCGAAGTCACAAAACCCGTACTGCATACGAAGCAACTTTCTGTATAGGATACACTAGCGCAAAACGTGTTGAGCATGCAGTCTCGCATGTCCGAGAACTGAGGCATGCGATGCGGTGTGCTTAGAAGCAATCAAATTTCCTGAAAGTTAACTAACATTGACAGAACCGCGTTGCCGACAAAATGAACGCGGGGAAAGAAACCTACAAAAAGAAAGCGCCATCGCGGAAATTTTTCAATTGCGTTTGAGGCCACCTAGATTGTGCGAATCGTCACGGCCGAAATGTTGTGCACTGAACGGTAGCGAATGTTCATTTCATGGCTTCACACCCTATATCATAAGACATTGCAATTGAACCTCGAACCACCATTTGAGTGTTCCAAGTGCCACCCATGTCATCTTTCCTTCAAGTAGAGCCACCGTAAAGAGCGACATTAATTCCACACCAAACCGCGACTTTGATTGGCCACAACCTCTACCGAAAAGCAACAAATGCCGATTAGGCTTAGTCAACGGTTCGACATACGGTATTGTCGCAGGAAGCTTGCATAAGACAACATGAAGATTGAAGTGTGGCGGTTTGGGCTAGTTGGTATGACATGACGGTTAACCGTGATGAAGATTGAGCGTCGAAAAGATGGTACTCTAGCGCCAATCCAAGAGCAGTGCATGAGATGTGATGTTTAGGTTTGCGGTCGGGAAATCAATGGCGACAAAAGTCTGCCGACCTTCTGCAAGCCCGCGTAGTCGCAGCTAAAACGAAAGCTCGTGTAGAAAAGCTTAAAAGCTTCCAAGTTTACGGGCTAGGTAGCGAACACGATGACACTTTTCCTCACAGGAAACTCGAAGTGCCCTTGATGAAAACGCGATCACAGGTTCCAAGCTGAACATGCGCAACCAGAGCCACACCGGTGCAAAGATTACTCCAATGCTAGACCGCCCTTATTCCTCACTCGGCGAGACCGCGCGACGTTGCAACATTTTTTTTTACTCCAGTTAAGAGGGCGCTGAATTGCAACCATGCAAATACGGTACAGAACTACTGATACTTCAGGGGTGTGCACCTATCATGCGAGTAAATAAGGTATGTAAATACAGACACACACACGCCTATTATGGAAACAACCTCTCCCACATACAGTTTCAAGGCTCAGAAAAATATGAGAAAACTAACCTCACACTGACACAGGCTACACTGCATATCCTACTGAATTGTGAATGAGCGGGCAAGAACTAACAGTCGTACACACTCACCATTTCATTGAGGGTGCACCGATTGGTTGATATGTGGGGCTTAACGTACCAAAACCACCATATGATTATTAGAGACTCCGTAGTGGAGTGCTCCGGAAATTTCGACCACCTGGGGTTCTTTAAGTGCACCCAAATCTGAGCACACGGGCCTACAACATTTCCGCTTCTATCGGAAATGCAGCCGCCACAGCCGGGATTGGATCCCGTGACCTTCTGGTCAGCAGCCGAGTACCTTAGCCACTAGACCATCGCGGCGGGGCAGGGTGCACTGTATTCACAATTCTAACTTTCAGCATGCATAAAAAAAGACACGCGAGAAAGGGAAATTGAAGACACAGTTTAGATCAGTGTTGATATGAAAAAAATCTCATTTTACTTTGGCTTTGTCTTGTGACACTGTACATATCACATTGAGCACAATTGTCACATCAAGACAATCCTTGAAATTGTGCTACAGTAGCGGCATTTCTCCATGCAATGGCAAGATAAATGCGGTAGAGTGAGAGACATAATTCGTTGAGAGACATGTAGTGCCCTTCATACATGGTATTCACTTTTCATAAACACTTAAAATACTGAGAGTGAAACAATGAAATGAAAATGCATGGATGTTACAATATCACACGCTCTTAAGTTTGTACCAATTAGAGTTAAAGACTGAAAGAAAAAACAGAAGATCGTCAGGGAATACTGGAAGTTTTTGAAAACAATTTCTAGTGTTTCAGCGAGTGGCAACATAATACTGATCGAGAGAGAAAAATACCAGTTTTGAGAGAGGCACTGCGATCCAATCATGTTCATAGAGGTACACAACTTTTAATTCTCCCACTGCAAAAGGGAGTAGGAAGAGTCACTTGGCACAGTTGGTCAGTCCTGAAGCCCCACCTCTCAAGTACACAGAGATCGCATCAGGTACAGTGTACAGTATATACACACCGGTTTCCATTCACTCTATGTACACTATGTACATGGGGTGCTCGGGCCTGTACAGAAAGCTTCCTGCCTGTTGAATGCGGTGATGAGATGTTTTGTACAGTGATGGCAGCTTGGCTTCACAGAAGCCACGCGAGTGAAGGCAGGAAGCGTTGCAGAGAGCCTGCCAGCACGTGAACTGCATAACGGAATGTGCGGACCTCCAGAGATGTTGGGAGGGTGGGCTCAGCAATTGTTTTTGAGAACGGTCGTTAACTTATGCCAGAGTCCCCATACATCAGCCCATTGAGTGGCCAAGCTCGCAATGGGCAGACGAATGTAGGCCTTGCGACTGCAGTTGGCGACAGTCCCCGCCTTACTGAATGCAAATGTAATAAGAGTTTTGGAAATGTCACTGCCAGGACTCTTGGCAATGTGACTGGCGCAAGAATACGAATTTACCGACTACATAGCATGCAGTTTGGCGACGACGCAAAAGAATACTAGCAGACTCCCTGCACGTCACACATAAAGGCACTAAAAATGAGGGCTCACTTTTGTCCACTCATCACCCGTAAAAGCATGTAAGAACAAAAATAGTCAACTGTATATAAAAAAATAAAACTTAAGAAACTCAACCGGGAAGTTTGCCACATGCACCCGAGCACGCACGAGTCACCGTGCAGCAACCCCGTTGAGTCTTTTGCAGCTGGCCCCACGTTGAAGACTGCACAGCGGGATGCAACCACGATTGCAGGTGTGCGCGTGGTCATAGGCGGCGCAGCTGACGCTTCGAGTGCTTGCTGCCGATGATGTTCTTTTTGGACCGGGAGGGGACTTGCCCGGAGATGGTGATGCACGGCTTAGGCAGGTGGTAGTCCCGGCGACATATGGGGCAGTACCGGTAGCCGCACTTGCAAGTGCCAGTCGTGCCGTTGTCAGTCACCCGGCTCGGATACTGGCAGTTGGGACAGGGCCAGAGCGATTCATCTGGCCGAATGTGCTTGGCCTCCTGAAATGGTTGAAGAGTTGTCAGTTTGATTTCCTGGACGCAGTCCTATTTTGTCCCGTTTCCCTGGTGGGGCTACCTTTATGGATCTGCTGTGCTCCCTTTGAAGAAGCCAATGCTTACCACATCGCATGAAATTGCAAAAACTGTACCACAGTTACGAGAATTTATCACGCAGAGAGCAGCGTTTTCACTTCAAAGGCCGATGCACGCAACCTTGCGACAGTGAGCATGCACTCTAAACAGATGCTACAAGCCACTCTATCAGCGTGACTTGTCGAGGGCTGCGTGCCCTTGGAGCTCATAGTCCCTATGCGTCGTCACGAGCACGGTTTCGTGCGCGGTAGTTTCATTTTCCAATCCACATGTGCTGGCTTCACATGTGTACTTAAAACTAAGCCTTAGGAGAACACCACTGGATACATAAGAGAGACATCCATTTACCGAGAGTCTGGTGAAGTCTTTTAAATGGAATGGCTGTGCTCGGCAACAACTTTTCTTGACAGCACTATAGAAGTTACAGAACCGAAGCGCATGTCTGCTACCACGCCAAGAAATTTTCTCATTTTACCTTGCTGAAATCAATGACGCTTTAATTATTACGAGGCTTAAACTGTTGTAGGAAGTCATGGGTAAAATAGAGTTATTGTTCACTTTTCTCTCCATGTCATGTATAGAAGTGGAAAGCTTTTGTCAGGACAACAGTTTTCTCGCAATATGGCAGTAAGTCTTAAATGTTAACCGGACCATCGCAATGTTTCTCCCATTCACATTTTCGTGTATATAATTTTCTAAATGCATTAACAATGCGAGTGAGCAACACTGAAATCAGCTGCGGGCTGGTGTGCTACAAGCGTGGCAACACAAATGTGCGAAAGCCCCGTCTCCGTAGGCTTCGCTTCACGGAGGATGGTAGAGTTTCCGAACTACAGTACAAGGTGGAAGTGTCAAAGCGGATGTGCAGATATTCATATGTTCCGAAATTTTGCATCATCAAAACAACTAGAAAATTCTATTTGTCAAAAGAACTCTCGTACGTCTTCCTGGGACACACGTGAAGGGACGGGATGGCGCATCAGACTCCTGCGATAGCGCGGGTCAAAGCTTCACTGGAGGCCACCTGAAAACTGAATGCTAAAGTATATATCCATTGGATGCAGATTGACTGCTAGATTATTTGAACAGGAACACCAATATCCCTTTATCCTTTGTTTAACGTCTGTAGCAGATGATGTTCCAAGCATCGAATAGAGTAAAGAAACATGTTGATGCTCAACCATGGTACAAAGCCTCTATGCTAGTTGAAAAAGAGTAAACACACACAGGTGTTCTCGCATATTGTCCCTGACAAAATGCAGGCTCTTCGGCTGATAGTCACTCACATCCCAGAGCTTCGCTGAACAACACCTGCCGAGGTGCCACAGCGTGTTATGTTTGACATAATGGCTGTGCATTGCTCACCTCTCTGAACAAGTCTAGCCTTGTCTTTGTTTCCTCGTTCTTTCCGGCTTGCTCGTTTGAATTTTGCTCTGCGTTGGCATTGTGATTCGCCAGGGGAGGAGCACTGGATGCCTCCCTCTTGGGTGGCCTGCGCTCGTGGATGTTTTCCTGCACAAGTGGAAGACCGTAGAACGTATACCACACAGCTGCACAACTGCAAGGAGAGATAACTTGTGGGATAGTGCATCATCTACGAAATATCAGCTTAGAATATAATTAAATTCTGTTTCAATGCGAGTTTCGCGACACAGCATGCGAAACGCTCCTCTGGTTTCCTTGTAAACGAACAACCACCACCTACTTCTAGAGTTAGAGTTTGCTGCCGCGAGCGCTCTCTTCTAGCAGACCTTTTCAACAGAAAGAGGGGCCAGGCTTGTGTGGGAGTACAAAGGCCGACGTCCTTGCTTCTGCTGTGCATTTTTGGAGGGTCTTACATACTTACAATGTACTGGAGGGAGCCTTCATTGAAGAGAGCTGTCTCGCAGTGTTCACGTGCACAGGTTTTTAGCAAGCACTTAGACAAATACATGTTTAACAAAAAACAGTGTGGGTACCGCCTCACCCTGCGCTCTCCCTAACTGCGACTTGGCAGTATAAAACCCTTTGCGTCTAATGAACTGAGAAAACGAGCTTTTGAGCCGTAATAGGAGGGTCGTTAGCTACTTATTGCAATAGAAAGAGCAAGATGCAAAATTTTCATGTCGGTGCTCCTTCAACGGTCATAACGACTAGATATACTGCTACGCAACATGCTACAGCTAAACAAGGACACAAATAGAAAGACACCCAGAAAGCCGAACTTTTATGAAAACAAATAGAACTTTCTACTTGCCAGACTTTGTTCGTCACTATCAGGTTAGGTAGCAAAAAAAAAAAAGAAAAAAAAAAACTAGCCCAGCCATCTACATGTAACTGTGTATACTGCAGCTGGATCTGCAAATGGAGAGACCCTTGCAATGACTGTCCCCAATTCGAGAGTGAAATTTGTTATATTTGCCCGAATGTAGAGATGAATCGGAGTAAATAAATAATTTAAATGGATTTGCGAGCTGATAAAACACAACTGCCTCTGCGTTGGATGGTTCTGTATGCCTATATGTGTGTGTGTATGCCGTATATATACAATTTTCTTTTGTCAGTAAACAAAACGTTGTGCCAGTCCATGTCGTTCCACCCAAAGAAAATGCACTGTGCTGACAATCCTAGAGGAGCACTAGTACATGAATAGAATGAAGTATTAAGTGTACAAGTGTACATAGTTGAAAAGTAAATCCAAAATTTACTGCATTGATTGCAATGTGTGCACTGCATATCAGTGCTGGTTACAGAAGTAGGCTTTACTGTTAGTCTACTAATCAGCCTATTATTGGTCAATTAACTAAGAAAGTCTTGAAAGACAACCCTCTTTGATAGAACTGTCTGGCTTCCTTCATTGCTGTTCTGTTAAGTATCCCAAAAGAAAGCGTACCGTTTGAAATGTCTAACCCTGCAGCGGTTTCTCTGGAAAGCGAGTAGAATATTTTAAAACAAATTTTTTAAAATCTGCTTTCAGTCTTCTTCCAATGGTGTGATGAATGTCATCAACTGTTTCGTGGGGTCGATGGCGATTGTAGCATCCGTGAAAGTCGAAAACTGAAAGCGTGAGCAGTTTTTGTAGGCTTCATAAAGTTTTGTTTTACAGTAAAACAAACACCGTAGTGGTTGTCTAAAGCACGCAAATTGTCATATACAGTATTATTACCCCAGTTTCTCCACCTCCGTTTAGTCAGCCTGAAAAAACACCGCAGTAGAACGGAAAGTTGGTGTGTTTTGGCAACACTGGCAGGGCGTTGTAGCTAAACACATTGTAGCGATGCCACTTATGCTTGACGTGCTACTAAAATAAAGCAAACATGAGATGTGCTTCACAAAACAACAGATGTCCTTGCTGTCTTTCAGTTATCTTTAGGCATTCCGTATTGCATATGCGATACGAGAGCCATCATGGATGCTTTAGTGAAGCGCAACATGAGGGCAAAACTTTCAATCCAGAGCCTCGGTGAATTCTGGTGTGCACATTATGCGTGAAGACTCGTGCAATGTAACTAGACTACGTTGTATTCATGGGCTTGGTTAAAAAATTCCCTGAAGTCAGTCGCGCTGCTTTTAGTGAAATCAAATTATAATTCTTTTTTTTTTTCTGGGACTAAGGCGTACTCGTTACTGCCAATATGATGAACAATCTCATTTGCACCACAATTGAAACAATTTTTCCAAGCGATAGACAGTCCCTTTAAGGTCTGTACCTATTTAACATTCATCCATTTAGAGATAGCATTGGCAGTTGTCTCTCTTTTGCAAACTCCACGCTTCCTACACGATAAAGATCTTCTATGATTGGCATTTTAAAATGAATTTTTTAGCATAGCTCCTCCGATAGCTGGCAGTGTAGTACTAAGTACATCTTTTTATAAACTGTGTATGCAGAGCTTGAAACGATTTGCAGTTGCCCGACAAGGCACAGTGTGGGAGCCAGCTTTTCCATCGGGACTGTAGAGTTCATAATATTAATATTTAATATAACTGTAAAGTCAAACGATTAATAAACGAGCCCTCGAGCTTACACTTATTTCCTTCAGTCAAGAGAATGGAGCATAAGCAAATCTATATGGTATCCATGATATCCGTGCTGGTCGAAGTGTTACGAGTTGCAGCTCTCGCTTCAGATTAGTGCCAGATTTCTCTCTAGTGGCGAGGCTACGTGGCTGAGGCAACAAGTGACGGCGTCGGAACTTAGGCTCCGCTGACAAGCCTCGTTCAACAAGTTGTGGTCGTTTCAGGCCCCCACCTTTCTATAAATCCATCTCGTTAGCACACAGGAAATGAAGTAGAATGAGCTGCTCGTTACTGACCCTGGATGACTCGAAGTGCTCCTTTCTTTCCTTGATGTACGTCTTGAAACGATCCGACTGTTCTTGTATGGAAAGGCACAGCCTGCGCCAATCCGAGCTGACGTGACAGGCGCGCACCAGATCTGGTGTGGCCAGATAGCTCAGTATCCTGCATACGACCGGCCTGCAACTCTGGAGCTCCTTGAGAATGTTCACATGAGGACGACTCGGCCTGGGCTCTGGAAGGCGCAGCAACCGTGTCATGGGGTCCCCGCTGCAATGTCGAACGCGTGCATGAGAAGCCTACTAGCAAAGTACAGACAAATATGGAATGCAAAGGGTGTGTCGCCAGGTCTGGGCATTTCAAACAAACAAGTGCAGCGCTCAGTAGCAATGATGTCAAATTTATGAGATGCCCTTGTACTCCTGAAATTCCCCAAACGTAAAACTGGGCGTTACACACCTTTATTTTTCACGGAAGCCACATTACCAAAGAGTGAAAGCTCACATTTAGGTACACCTATATAAGAAACGTTTGTTAAAACGTCCGCAGCTGGTTTTTAAAAGGAGATGGGGTTGCCACACCAGTGCAACATACTTCATCTTCTCCAGCAATTGTGTGAATGCACAAGAGCTAGCCCGCCTGTGGATGTTAGCCGAAGCAACTGAGGATAGTGTTTGCTCTGGCAACGAACATCGCTTCCCAAAACACTATAATGGGCAGTTCGATATCTTCCAACAAGTCCAATATCGAACTAATTTGAATGCAGTTATTTTGGCAATACACTCTTCGAAGAGCACTTCATATATTCGAGTAATTAACGAAAATTTGCAGTGTGGCAAGAAGAGAGGCCCTTTGAAGAAGTTCGGACATGCTTTATGCGTGCCATAAGCTACCGAACATTATGGTGGCATCAGGGCATAAAAAAATTAGCCGACAGCTAGCAGCAAGGTTAAGCGTGATGGTTTCAGTAAAAAAAAAAGGCGAATGAAAGTGCTGTACATGTTTCTGCTAGTTACACTTGTGCTTAGAATTATGTAGGACACTCAGCCGCTTGTCTGTATGTTAAAAAACTAATAAAAAGCAGTTATATGTTATCTGTAGAAGAGCAACTAGTCACAGGTAAATCGTTATTAGTAACTACAGTTGGGCACAACTTGAAAAGGCAGGAGAGAACCGCCCGCATGACCAAAGCACGGCAGCCGACTACCTGTGCGACAAAAGTAGTAGGTTTACTAAAATATATATATATATATATATATAAAAGGAGTGCTTACAAGACACGTATATTTATGCAGAAATGAGGTTTCATATGCTTTATACCTTGATGACTGGCTTTTTCGGGTTCCCAATATGGGAATGTTTCAGCATATGCCAATTTGAGAGAGCGAAATAGCTCTGTGCCGTGTACAATGCTCCATGTCGTCTGCTATGCTTCACGTCGTCTGGCGGCGGTATCAGTGGCCGTCCGATTCACACCAAGAGTCTATACAGTGCGGACGTTGGAGCAGGCTTGCATGCGTCTGCCTTTGGTGTGTAAAAGTCGCTGCCTTGTATAACTTTTACCAGGCTATTTAATGCCTCTGACTGGTTGGGAACTACAAAATGCAGTAAACAGCTGCTCATGGTTGCGTTAAAATGACCAGGAGCCATGTTGCTGCTCCTGTGCTTACCTGTATGGCACTACGCAAGAGGCACGACGACTCTCGTCTTCGCTTAGGAGGGCCAATGAGGGGCTAGAATTGGAGCTGGGGTTTGTCGAATCACCATCGTAGTACCCGCTCTCCGGGGATTCCACGGAGATGGGAGTGGACTGGAGCATGCAGGGAGTCGCGTTCACCGTGAGGAAAGACGGTGTCCTTGCCGGTGTGCGTGCCATCTTTTTTTTGAGACAAAAATGAAAGAAGCCAGTTGAGAAGATTAGAAACAAGGAATGCAAGTTCAATGGAACTATTTTAAAAGTGAAATGCAAGAGAATGTTACGGTCAGCGATAGCCTTGTAGAGCAGTGGTAAATACATCAATCTTAACCTCCAGGACTCATCTTGCAGTGGCAAGAAAAAGTTGCACACTGCCAAAAACTCCAAACGTGTGTCAACATGATTGTTCATGAGAACGCCAAGTTTGCGATCACACTCCACATTTATGACAAGCATGAGATTAAGCGCTGGAGAGCGGCAACATGGATTCAAGCATCAGCAGGAGTGAGTGTTGGTGAATGCAGCTAACAGTTATTTATGAACGCAAGTCATCGTTGGCGATATTGAGGAGATTCAACTACCGAAGCAACAAGTGTTGGCATGTTCAGTTCAGCTGATGCAAGTTTGTTACGAGCCCTGGCCAGTCAGAGTCGCAGTCTCAGCTTCCCACAAGAGCTGTCGATACAAGTCACTAGGGACGAGACTGAAACGAGACTTTTCTGGACAGTAACTGACGTGTGCACGTTTTATTGCCCTTTGCTGGAACCTGAAATGCAGCACTGGAAGATCCGCAGCAACATTTACATGTATTTAGTGTCGGGTCCCCTGTCCAAGCCAATTAAAATATGGCGCTGAGAGGTTTCAGTGCATTTACGACTGAACGCGGAGTATGTTTTCAGATTATTACGAGTTTTTCAGCTTTTGTTGACGACTTGTATCTAGACATCTGGAGTTGATGCAAAAGTGGTAGACTGGCATGGCTGCGAGCACGAGCAGATGGCAAGCTTAGCGATGCGACAGTGGTAATTCAAATGCACGTTTGAATACCGTTGCTTGAGACACAGACACACATTGACGTTAACATTGCAATGACACTCAAATTTGCAAGCTAAGGTGAACACTTTTTCTGCAGAGTAGTCAATCATGGAGAATCAGGGGTGAACTACTATATACGAATGTTGAGAAACAAGCTGTTTTCTGGAGTACAGCAATTGTGTGCATGCTAACCGAATCACACACACACAGTCGAAAACGTGCGGCGCCATCCAGAGGAATTAGGCGCGCACTTAAATTTTAAGATGCTTCAATGCATGGTGTAGTGCAAAAACTCCCCAATTATGAAATAATACCGCGTCCGTGCAACCTTGAAGTCTTAGCGACGCAGATGCGATTAATTTTTTGTCATCGCACTGCCTCAACCGGCATTTTATCGAAAGACGTCTGTCGCCAGTAATAACATCGAAAAAAAAAAATTCCGCGAAACGGTGCACGAATGGATGTGCCAGACATAGCGCGCGATTTTTACACGCACACCGTTCCCGCGAGGAAAAACAGGCGATCTGTAAAAACTGCCCGCGGTCTGAACAAAGATAACGGCTTCAGATAGGCCGCGCCGATTACAACGAGCAACGTTTGGCAACGGTTGTAGCAAGCGTACAAGCAAATGAGGCAGACGAAAGCATGCCTAAAGAATGCATAATTTCCAGCGGTTTAAACGCACACGCACCAACTCATCAGACGTCAGTTGATACAACAAACCTGTTTTCGAATGCACGGGATCTTCGAATGGAAGCCAAAGTGTCAAGTCGAAAGGGCGGTCACTCAGCGTACTCGAATGGGTTCGGGCCTCAAACGTTTGGACAAAAACTGAACATAGAAGTGTAGCTCGTGTTTTGCACGAGCCGGCAATAGCACGAGGTACTGTAGGCCTCGCCAAGTCTCCACTACCAGTGATCGTTCGGATTCATCGGCACACCACAACCACCTCCTCATCCATACTGCACGTTCGTCACGCGCTGCGACTGCCAACTCACTCGGAACTCTCGCGGGGTTAAAAGACGAAAAAAAAAAAAAAAACCGAATCGTCGGCATTCAGCCTTCGATATCCGTTAATGAGGCACCTTCGGACTCGCTCAACGATGATATCCCCTTGTTTCCCGCAAAAATATACGTCATGCCGGTAGCCCGCGCCAACCTAACGTCACACACAGGTGCACAGCGCGCAAACACCGGCCCGGCCTGGCGCCCTTTTTTTTGTTCCGCCACTCCTCCGTTAACGCTAATTCGGCTGTCGCTGCGAAAAATGTCGACGTTCATTCTCACCTGCGGAGCCGATGTCGAACGAGCGATGCAACACGATCCAAGCGACTAACAAGGCGACTACGTTGAACACATCGCAACGGCTGTCATGTGTAAAATCTGGCCTACAGATTTCAAACACACGCGGGACATTTGATTTGAAACCAGCTGCGACCAATCGGCGTTCAGGGAGTACTAGAAAACCCGGCACAAAACAAGTAAACGTTATTTTTGTTTAATTAAATAGAATACTGATTCAAGTTTTCTTCAGGTAACGATTTTATATTTGATTGTAGTTAGTAAATACAATGTTATGTTTTACTATCCTTTTTTTTCACAGCCAGAATTGTAATTATTGTGCCGTTTTGCTTTTTTGAGAAAAAATATCCTACCAATATGGCGACCGTCTAAAGTTGTGCACACCACAATACCCCTGCACACACTGCAAACGGCCCTGAATCTTCGTCGCGTCGCTTGATTGCATTTTTGTTTTCAACAAAACTGGTAAGAGTTGGTATAGCCATCTTTTTCGTTTGTTCAGCAGATAAGAAGAGAGGCCACATTATTTGAAACCCGCATGACATCCGTCGGTGAACGTCGTTTCTTTCGTACTGCCCGTTATCGTACGCGTTTGGTTTCCGTTCTTTTTGAACTGTTGACGTTTTCGAACATCTTACCGATGCCGTTGCTTGCTTATGCTGTACGTGCCTGCAATCGAGCGCAGTAGTGTCTTGTTTACGCGTTAAAAAGCTGAGCATGCAAACATGGACACATAAGAGGTCGTGTTGTGCTGTCTTCTAACTCGACTCTCTTATTCTAAAGCTCGTTTTCACGTTGACGGCAGCATCGATTGCTCTGTGAAGGGCTGTTGCATAAACGTACAACGCGAACGTTGTGTTTTTTGTCTGCTGTGTGCGCGTTAAGCATTCGTTGTAGACTTCTCTGACCGCACTCTCGATGTGGTAAGGGAACTTATCAGGGACCGCACGCAGAAAGTCCGAAATTGCGTGCAGGCGATCGTGGCCCGCAAGCGCTGGTTTCGAAGCTACGGTGTCGCTGCGATCGTGTGTTGTGATTTGCAGCAGCGCATACGCTATTCTAACACTGAACACAGTAGAATTCATAGTGCGAATGGGCGACCGTAAGTGACCAAATTCCTGTCTCCTGCCTCTGCGGCGCGACGGGAGGTAGTTGGAAAGAGAAACTGCAGAAGCCTCGCGCCGTGGGCGAGTGCGAAGCGCTGTACGCTTTGAGAGCGCGGATTTCGCTCCAGACTTGACGGCGTCGGCACATTTCGACGAGAGAGCAAGACAGTTAATGATGCTGAGCGCCGAGTTTGGTTGACCCAGGGACCGTTCCTCTCCAGCGGGTGCTATTTCTTCATTAAGCGATCATGCTGCGGCGTTCACGTGGTTACTTTGCGTGCATGCATCTGCACAGAGGAGAGAAAATTTTGGAGTCGCAGTCAAAATGAATTATTAAATTGCAGCAATTTATTAAGTTGCCGACTAGTTACGGTTTATAATTGATGATATGTCAATGCTGTAGTTTTCACCTGTTAGAGAAAGTGACGCCAGGTCGTGTTCCTTCTGTTTAATTTCAGGAATATGTCATACTGATGCGTGCGTTTCTGCACATTATATAGGTAAAAAAGCCTGGGAACGAGACACCAGCATGCGCCGCGCGGCGTCTGCGGCGCTGCCGACGCCTGATTTGCGAGTAGGTTTGATTATACGATGCTCCACATTTAATAAATAGAGAGAGCCCAATCTACAAGCTAAACCTGAAAGCCGCATTCTGCGCTCACGGGTTACACGCAAAAAGATGGGTTACTTTGTTGTTCCTTTCGTGGAACTGCCCCTGATTTAGATTGCAACGCTGTTTAGAGAATTATAAAAGGCTCGCTGACGTAATCACAGCTGCGATGCGTAGCACGATGTGGCTTTATTGCTTTTAGGAACGAAGCTTCTTCTGGTATCATTTGATTGGTCGTTGACTTCTATCCAGCGTAGTCGGCATATTTACGGAGTGAATGATATGATGAGTAAGGCAAAGCCTCCTTCGTTCCGATGCGTGCTGTCGTGTGATAAGAGTCAACGGTTGCATGGACGGAGGCTTCACCCCACTAATCGTTCACTCCTGGCATATGCTGCAGTTTTGATCATTTATCCCTCGCGCGGCGAACAGCGTTTTGCTTGTCGTTGTCAAGTCTCACTGAACGTTCCTCATATATACGGAAGACCAGTTGTGGCAAACACGGCTAGATGGCCGGCATGTTAGCCTAAAGAGCGAAGAACGCTTTTAAGAAGCAATAAAACCACATCGTGGCGCAGCTGTGATCACATTAGGGCGTCTGCAAGAATTCCTGAAACAATGTTGCAATGAAAAGCAGCGCTAGTTCAATGAGAGCAAGAAGAATTCACTCATTCGCGTGTAAGAAGTAATTCATAGACGTGGCATGCTGCAGTCGTCTGACCTTGCTTGCGGATCGAGTTGCCATTTTTCTTCATTCGCCGGTGCCCCCCTTCTATGCAGCCCGCGAACTTCGAAGTATAGTTTTGAGCACATTGCGGATCTCTTGCAGAGGCATCACAATTTTAACTGCTCTAATATGGTCGGCGCCAATCTACAGCAAAATAAAAAGCCCCAGCGTTGACTTTGCCTTTCGTACTCCTTGACCCGACATTTCCAAACGAACACAAAGCTATATAGAAGCACCAAACCATTTTTTTCTCGCCACAAAGAGCGCCGCAGTGCGGATAAAAGAGCGGGCCATGCCCACCTCTGGAAACACGCGCTTTCCGTGCGATTGGGACGGCCAGAGAGAAACCTGCCGCGCGCCCGCAATCTCGGAGGCCATGGGCCGCTGGACAAGCGCTGCAAGATACTGTAGGCAGCCGTTAGTAGAGAGCAGGTCATGCGATCGCATGTTTCCTTTCATAAAGAACGACAGTGTACAAAGAACTCCAATAGAATGGGCCATAAGTCAAAGTAGTGATTGCGACAGTTCCGCAAGCCTGTTAGTGAACAAAAGGATGCTGTTTTTCCGCAGGCATTTCTGCGGTCTGCTCCATAGGGATAGACACGGCCCGCTTGGGCTTCCGTAGTTGTCACGCTAGTCTAATGTTACGATGTAATCACGACCGTGCAGATAGTTGGATGCCTTCTGAACGATAGCTTGCTCAGTATGATTCATACCTGTTGGGTGTCAAAGGCAAATACCATGAAAATGTTGACATATTTTAATGTAAAAATCCAAATTAATGTGATCGATATTGTTTAATGGCCAACACTGAAGCTGTGTGTTCTTGTTGCCTTGTCTCATATGGTTAGCAATTGCATTACTATTTTTGGTATTGTTGAATGGACAACAGTCTCATTCTGATAGCACTAGCAGGGTGTCTACCAACCTGGAAAAATTTAGGGAATTTTCGAAAAACCTGGCTAGGTCATGGAAACTGACGACAGTCTATGCGTCTGTCACAAAAACAAGCATTACCATTGATCTAAGAAAAGTCGCTCCTTTGGCTGACTATAATGAACAGCTAGAAGAGATGGGAAAAGAGGCAGTGCATAACTGTCACTTCTCAGTGCCAACGCGAAAGGATACACCAACCAATAGAACACATTTACTGAGATTTCAGCACCTCATGCGGGAGCCTTGTTCACAATAAAAGCAATAAGAAACGCACAGCGTATTTAGAGAGACACTAAAGAGCGAAACTGTTTTTCATGTATTAGCTAAATACAATTTCACAATCCCTAAAACACCACTCTTACCGCGACACAACGTTTGGTAAGTGAAAAAGCGCGCAAAAATAAAATGCTTGTGGAGACACCACCTTCAGATTCCTGTACTAAACGTTGTGATGTCATAAATTTGAAGGCGTCTACAGGGTCGTACATAACTTTAAATTTTAAAATGAAACTTGAACCTTTGTTTTTTCCTTATGATAGTTAAAAATAAGGCATTAGAGTTTTCAGAGTGCAGTTTGTCAATCTAAACCAAGTCACTGTTTCTCTTTAGTGTCCCTTTAAGTAGCCTTAAGTACGTGACATAAGCCTCGAGAGTAAATTGTCGGAAGAGTCCCATCACTCCTGTTCAGCATATGGCATTCGCTGTTTGATACTCATCTCGAGAATGAACCACTGCGTGCGACAGCTTTCGCACCTTTCGTGCTTGAACGAACGCCATGGTCACGCGATAACGTAGCCACGAGCAAAAAGTGGTGAAAATGGGATGCGAAGTGAGTGCATTCGACCTGCCCGTCAGGCAGCCTGGAAAAAGAAATTTTCTAGTGAAATCGACATGTGCTACATCTATCCTTGTCTGCAGCAAGCATATCATTTTCAACGCTTGGTGGCATTAACCTCAGTCCACGCGTTGGAGCGTTCAAGTTAGAGGTACAGGGATTCCACGTGCAGGCGTGATGCTAGCTTCCTTTTTTTGCCGAAACATGTGCACCTGACCAGTCGATTTGATGGCTTGCGGATTCCACATATTCAGCTAAGGGCATGCGAGGCCACGCATCCTTTCGTGAAACCTTGTTCATGTTGTATAACTCTTCCTGAAATCACCAGTTTCACTGTTCTACTGGTTGTCACAATCGTGGGAGCCTATACTGTAGACAAAACTGGGGACATTTCCGCTTGGCAACTTGTCCTTCACTGTACCATTTCTTAGCTTGCATATTGGTACATGAACTATTAAATGTCTTGCTTGTACATATCACACAGCATAACTGACTTTCGAACCACATTACTTATGTAAGTAAACTTGTGTATGTTTGTTTTGGCCTAGACTTCGGCTTGGCTTGATGGCCTTCTGGTTAGGCCAGAACTGCCATCAGCATTAGCGAGCTGGTGTATGCCGTGACTTTAATATTACTATTTTTATTATTGGCGATGCAACGGAAAACGTCCTCAGCAACGCACTTATTCCTGGTAGCTCGTTTTTCAAGGGTAGCATTGGGTAACCTCAGCTAAATTTCTCACTTCAGTTTCTTGAGATTGTGTTCTTAAATCTGTGATTATTTTTTAGAATCATGTTCATATGAAATAATGTGAACGAAAGTTACACGCTGGCATTCATGATTCATTTATTAAATCGAGGCAGCTGTTCCGACTTGACAGATTCCTTCTTGCCATCATATTTTTAAATGTCAGTTCTTTAAATGCCACCCCTAGTTTTCATTGCAGGCATCTGAGAACTTCCATCGTGCTTCAGGCATCAAAGTCAAGAGAAGTAAAACACCAACACGCATGTGCTCGTCGTGCAAAAAAATAAAAAGAAAATTTTGCAAAACGGCTCTCTTCTTGCGACATTGTTATAAGTCGTTCTCAAGGCAAGGGGCACAGAATACGTCAGCAGTAATTCTTTTTGGCTGAAAAGTATATTTTATTGGTGTGCAAATTAGGCAGAGATGCAAATCAGTAGTGAATACAGTAGCCCATGTCAATCCACATCCTGAGCGGCCTGGGCTGTGGCCATTATATTGAACTAGAATATACTCCAGTGGCGAAACTGGCCGGGCTCTCGCGTTCTTCTTTTACACGGATGCCGCAAGAGGGTGCCACTTCCACATTTCGTAGCAGTTTTGACTGTGTTGTCAAACTATTGCGGGCTCCTTCAAACTGTCAGCTGCGGCTAATTTTACCTCGTGAGTTTGCTTCCTGGTTCTTCCCAACATCAAACAGCCAGATTGCTCTCTGCTTAGCTCAGATGTTTTATTTTGGCCTGGTGTACTTTTTCATATTTTTATCGCACGTGCTTGGAACATTCTGAGCGCGTGCGGTGAATATATTTACTCATTTCAATGATCTTTAAATTTATGTTTTTTTTTTTCATCAAGGGTTTGTTTACTGCGCAGAGTTTTCCAAGCGAACGGGGCGGTCACGGAATTTGCTTTTATTCATCATGGAAAACCGGGAAGAGTTGGGGAATGTGAAAAAAAATCAAAATAAAAGAAACATCGATTAGTGATCACAATTTTGTGTGTTCCTTACTTTTGACATTTCTTTGCAGTGGAGGAACTCCGGCTGTTTGGGCCATGGAGGGTGCACCAAAAGATCCAGCTCAGCCTGTGAAGGTGCCGATGATCTACATATGTGGTGGTACGTGCAAAGGGGATGTAATCTGCGAACACGCGTGTAGTTTATGAAATGCTGATTGATGCTTTTTTTCATCGTGTGAACAAGCTGAGAGATGCAGCTGAAGCCGCGAAAGGCATTTCAGTAATTTTTATCTTTGCTCTGGAAAGGCTCTACAGATCAGCTTGTGGGACTGCATCTTGATTGTGCAAATTCTTTAGAAACCAAAAAGCCACTGTAGCTACTCAAATAGATGTAAAATACTTTAACTGCTACATCTTCACATATTATTTTTAAGCGGCTCTGCAACGCATTCTCACCCGGTAAGAAAATGCCAATCGGTAGCAGAGGCTCCCGAGAGCACGCAAGGTGAGCGCAGCACGCAACCAAGAATTCGCAAGTGATTCTCGAATTCAGCTAGAAATTGTCCCTTCCTCTTCCTACAAATCATGCCCCATACCTAAGTGATTGCTCTATATACCCGAATTGGCAGTCATTAGCTGATTCAAGCATCATGAGTTGCGTAGTTGCCGTGGCCGCTAGATAAGCTCACCATTGAAGAACCTAACATCCTAAAGAATCTCGTGAAAAATTACGGCGAGGTTGTTTTGGAACGGGAAAACAGAAGCTGTGTTTGTACATATCAAACGAAGAAATCTGGGAGAAGCTTTCTGATGAGTTCAACAGACGTCGCAGTGAGTGTCTGTATAGATTGAAGGAACTGAAGAAGTGTTGAGACAATCTTAAATGTACCCCCCTCCCCCAACAACACTATTATGCCTCCCATTTTTTACGCGTGAGTTGTGTGGATGAAGTACTGGCAGGTTAGTGCAGCAGAAACGGCTGTAGTAGTAGCACGCAGCATAAAGTTGTCGAAGAAATCCAAAATCCAAGGGAAAACAATACCTACCCCCATCTTAATTTTCATTAGGACACGTGACCTCAGTTCGCTTGCCAGTGATGTTGTTCCAATGTGCTGCCAATAAAGTGTACTGAAAGCTCATACATCGGCAATGTTGCGCACCATTATTGCTTGGCCTGTCCAGCATATTGTTGACGCCACTGTCCTAGTAACTAACATGATGCCTGGCTTGTCAAAACTGGAGCGGAGACGCTATTGCTTCGAAGTGAGGCATGGGCTGCTGTTTCTTAGGACATTCCCTGTTTACCCTCTCTTCCCATTCGGAAAAGGGTACTTGTGAAAAAACCACCATGGTGAAGCACGGTTGTTGCCTCTTAGGTTGTTTGGTGGGTGGCCTGGCAAACTACAGGAGTGCAGCAACGTAATTCCGACGAGGGGGATTAGTTGCGCAGCTTCATTGGCAATCATGAGCGTACCATGCATGCAGAAATAGGCAGCTTGCCAGCATACAAAAGCAAGAAGGGGGAAGCATTTCGTATGGACATTGGACCTGCACAAGCAAGAAATACCGTGGCAGTAACACATTTCTTGTGGCCCCGTCATGTGGCCATTGTCGTCCCATATGACAGGGCCACAATAAATGTGTGCTGCTTGGAAACTATGCTGCAGCAGCACTTGAAATAATGGATGAGGTCAAGCTCTAATGCAAGATGCTAACCCTGCTACAGTTTCTCCAAAATACTGGGAACACATACCGTCCTTGCATTAAGGACCATACTCCTGCATTCAGAAACAAAACTAACTATTCATTTCCTACTTGTCCTGCATTGAAAGAAGCATCGCGTGAGCTGCCAATTTGCAGTGTGCACAGAAATATGTGCCACGCCATGCGAGATCACGCTGCTACTGCTCATCGTTTGTGGGAACTATGGTGAAACGTTTCTGGCATTCACATTATGCAAAATTGATTCGGAAGCTGAAGCTTCACATGTTAACGATTCAGTGCTTGCTGTGGCAAGGGCCTTTACTAAGCAGTGCAGCCATGGAACAAGAACTGTGTCTTCATCCCAGACATACTTTCTACTTCCACATGAGCATCCGGATTAACCTTTCACCTTTGAGCTCATTAGCAACAAATCCTGCAGTAATCTTGATGTAGGCAGCTGTGCGGGGTACAGCAGAATCTCTGTCATCCCGCGATAACTTTCACCATACTTGTCACATTTTGCATGTATTGCACGTTAATTCCCAGCTCGAAAGGCTTTGAAAGTTTTATTACGTTTTTTTTGCTGACAAGTGGCCTTGGAGACAGACTTTAGTGTGGTATTCTCCTTAATTTTACTTTTCCTCTTTTGCTATATTTGTCTCCTCTCTCTCTTTGTAACATCTCTTTTCTGTCATCTTTTATTCCCCTTGCCCCGCTTCCCCAGCATAGAGTAGCCAGCCGGTCTGAGAACCGGCTAACCTCTCTATCCTTTTACTTATTTCTTTCCTCCCCCTCCATTGCATCATTTCGAAATGAAATCACTACTCCCCAGAACCACTGTGGCTAAAACTGTTGTAGTTGTAAACACTACCTGCGTGGCGATTATGCTGTGTTCTGATGCTGAATATTCGTAACTGGTGCAAAGCTAAGAACATTAAAAAGAGGGGTGATGACACATGATGTCTGTGGTAACTCTTCCATGCCTCTGCGCATGTTTGGAAGTTTACTTCTTTTTCAGCCCGCAGCGGCAATAAACAGTTGGTAGTTCGGCAGCTCGTCTGTCTTTTTGCTCGCCTCTTTTTCATGTTCTCAGCTTTGCGCCAGTTAAGAAATGCTAAGCAAGCGAAGGCACCAACTCACCCAAAAACAAATTCTCTGTTCTGATGACACATGGTCAAGGCGATACCACGTGTGGCAGTGAGTAATGTCACGCGTTGCATTAAGAAGTGCCTTCAGCCATGTTTTTTTTTTTTTTCCTTGTAAGCATGTAGAGGGAAAACGTTATATCATGTTGCCAGCCTCGGCAAGTAATCTCTTTGTGAAGACGTCCTGTTTGCCATTTTCCTCGCAGTGCTGGCCCTACTTTTGACACGTACCCTGTTGGCTGAGAAGTATTGTCTGACTGAAATGGTGTAGCTTTGCCAGCATTGCAAGCTCGGTTTGGTGTAGTGCTCACACATTCAACTGGCGCTCTTTTCTGCCTTTCTTGTCACCTCATTGCACTATTTTCTAACTTATCCCGACCATGTCATTGGTTTTTCCAAGGATGACTGTGGTAGTGGGAGTTCACCTCTTTGTTTCTGTTTTTCTTTAGCAAAGATGCATTAAATGAGCTTGATGCCTTTAGGTAAGCCAAAACAAGTATATTTTATTTTCGTTGAACCAAGTGATATTGTTCTAACACTTTTCAGTTGTCCAATCGCCAGAATACTTAGTGCCACCTGTGGATTGTCTTGGCTAACAGCGCAAGAAACACAGATAAAAGCTATAAGTGGACACGGCACAGTGCTTGTCGTGTCCACTTTTTGTCCTAGTCCCTGTTTTTCGTGCTGTTAGACAAGATGAATCTGCACCAGCTCGCTCATTTTTCCATCTTGCTTATTTTATATTGTTCTATTCAAACTAACTCTTTGGATCTGGTGCAGAGTGCCACCAGGAAAACGAAATTCGTCCCAGAGATCCCATTCGTTGCAGGGAGTGTGGCTACAGGATCATGTACAAGAAACGTACCAAGCGTTGTATCCTTACCGACTTGTTCATTATCGTTGCCTTTTTGTTGGACTCATATATTTAATTAGCTAATTGCTTGATTCACAATCGAGAGCAAAGGGCTGTAGTAACTGCAAGATCAAAGGTTTTGCAACCTTTCACAATTAACTGATAGTCTAATAATGTTGCTGTGTTAGAGTTGTCTTGTGCCACTTAATTCGTTAAGCCTAGTTAAGTGCATACATTTTACCAGCAACGTT
This sequence comes from Rhipicephalus annulatus, assembly GCA_013436015.1. Taxonomy (NCBI): domain Eukaryota; kingdom Metazoa; phylum Arthropoda; class Arachnida; order Ixodida; family Ixodidae; genus Rhipicephalus; species Rhipicephalus annulatus. The sequence goes on along the minus strand of WOVY01003965.1, from coordinate 49,994 downwards.
TTCTTTTAATCCTGAAAGGTCTGTCTACTGCTTGGAAAATTTCAAAGCTTTAAATGACCACTAAGGTATTTGTTTTATTATTAAACAAAACTTGGTTTAGCCTGCAAAAATCGAACGCTGTTTCAGTTTTCGACTTTCACTGGTTGTACAATTGTCATCACCTCCACCGACTAGTGTATTGGCATTCATCCTATCAATGGAAGGAGACCAAACGAAAAATTCTGTTTTAAAAATTTCTACTCACTTTTCAGAAAACTGCTGCAAGGCTTTACTTCTTATGGTATGCTTTTTGTTGTGACACAAAACAGAAAAACAGTGTGGGACAGTAGACACTTCCTTGAAGCAAGCTTTTTAAAATTTGACTGTGGCTGATAGAACAGTTGTACTCCTTGTTACGTATTGCTCAAAGGTGTAGGTTACTTGGACAAGAGATATAAATGCATAGTTAGCCAGGGTTATCACAAGTATTCGTATTATCTGAAATTCGTTGCACCAGAAAAAAAAATTGTCATGTGACAAGAGGAAGCTGGCATACCACTTCGTTTATTTTTTTGTACTGCTGCAGCAATGTCATGAACAGCTTCCTAATTTTTGTGAGCATTTCGGAGAGTTGACAGGTGTGCGTGTCCTCAACAATTGTGCATGTTCACGTCGCAAGGCCTAGCTTCTTCACCAAGACCATCCTCTTTCGTTTCTCGCACACCTTTCATGGGATGTCTTAATGCGAGTACACGGTTTTCATTGTTCTGGCAGACACATGTCAACACAGGAGTACAACAATGGCCGCAAGTGTCGACGGGCTATCGAAAATATTACAAGAAAAAAAATGCGACACCAGCACCATCTGTACACGCCTTGCTCGTGAAGTCACTACAGTTCTTCCGTTGGAGTGGCGACCGTCTTAGGCTCTTGGGGGACTTCTAGTCGCCGCGCTCCGCACCGTACTGTCAGCGCATTTGTCTAATTAAAGTTTTTTGGGAGTTCTAGAGACTTTCATGAAGCAGTTCCGATCGCTTCAAGCATAGGGCCACTTAAGTTGTTGTACTACAGTGACTCAATTGAATCGCTGGGCATTCGTCACGAAGACAAGATGCGAATGTGCGATGGCATCGATCCAAACATGCTGTGACCAAACGACGACACGGCGACGGACATCAACACACTGCTTGAAGCAAGGTGTATGGACATCACGAACTGCTTAGTGTACTCCTCAAGCTTGGCGACTCTTCAGGAAATGAAAGCCAAGTGCTTTGAGGCACACAATTACAGTATAATCACGATGATACGAATTCAAAAGGGGCCCGCAAAATATTCATGTCATCCTGAATTCGTATCAACCAAAAACAAATTAAAGCTGATCATAAAGATGAACAAGATCTTCATTTGGGTCAACTACTTCTTGCTGAAAAAAATTTCATAATGCTCTTTCGAATGAAAGTAGCTAACGTGGTTGCTTGGGCGAGTTGATACGACATGATTCACATAAAAAACAGCGCCAAAAACGAGAGACAAGAAAAAGAAGGAGACAGACAGCGGCACTGAACTTCTCTTTCGAACTTTCCTACTTTCACCGCCCCTAAATAATGTGCCTTTTTTTCCTCAATCATGGTGCTGGCGCTTAAGGTGCGTTCACACTTGCCATTAAAGCGAGCGAAAGCGGCAAAAATTATTGGATATTCACTCGTTTCCCCCCTTTAAGCGGCTGGAAAAAACAAGCCGCGATGGCGACACAGAAAAAAATATTAGCCCTGAAAAATTCACACTGGAGAATTCAAGTGTAAATGCCAGAGTGGACGCAAAATCTCGTCCGCACGCATTGAAAATGTTCACATTCGTTCTGCCCTTCGTATACACGCCGCCGCCGCTTGAGAATTCGTTCTATCTGGCCCATTTCCTGAGCAATAAAATTAGTACCGAGTTCTACCTATGCATGCAAGTTTACACCTGTACAAAGGTTCTTTCGTGATACATGCCAGTAGAAACAACACGAGCGGATGCCCCAGCAGCGGTGACGAGGGATTCTGCCGGCAGTACAAAAGCGAGGCACGTTAGGGCATGCAGACTCGCTGCTGCTGTACCTGCCGATTCTGGTGTTCGCATCGATCGTAATTTAAACCAGGTCCTCGATGAATGCGTCTTTCTCAAGCCTGTAAACTTCGTTGTGCTGCTCGGATATTTTGCGATTGCGCCAACGCGAGCCGTCGTAGACGCCTTTGCCGCCATCTTGAATTCGCGTCTCGTTGTTTACGTCACGTGGCTTGAAAGCTAGTGTAGTCGGTGTGGGGTTCTGTGGTGTAACCAAAGCCGTGAGGCAAAAAGGTGATCTGCTATCACGTGACGAAAAAATTGGTCTGATTTTTTCGTGTCGGCCTCGTGGCGTAGTTATCCGGCCATGTAGGCAGGAAGCGAGGGAAATTCCCGTGAGTTTTGCCTTGGTCGCTCCCTTTGAGGTCAAGTGTGAACGGGCCTTCCTCCGATAGGCAAGCCGTGTTGCGCTGTTCGCGAGCAGTGGCCAATCACACGCTCGTAACATCCACGGCGACTGGGGAAACCGTTCTTATAACACCGAATCACGGCTTACATAATATAATTTAGTCCATTCGAAGCAACGTTGAAATTCGTATAATCGCCAAATTCGCATCAATCGTAATCTTATCATCAAGATTATACTGCATTTTACAAGTCTTGCAAACGCGTTACTTCTGTTTGACAAGTGGAGCGGTCTACTTAAAGTAAACTAATGATGGTCACAAGCTTAGGAAATTTCTAGAAGGCTACAACCAGGCTTATTTTCGTCCATACATCATCCATATTTTCGCGGGGGCTGGCCAGAATTGTTTTAGTTCGCGCGGCTATCATCTTCTCACGGGAGCTGGCCTGCCACTGTGTTGCCGTTTTTTATGCCATTTGACTCGCGACTGCAGCCGCCATTGCATCAGCCAACGTTCAGTAGGCACTGGGATTTTATGTGGTGGTATCGCGCACGGTCGTCGTGCCATGTGGCATATCCGAGCATAAGAGTCTGTGCACAATTGGAATTCGTCTTGTCTCACAGACAGCCTGCTCTCAAATGCAATTTGTTCCATTTTTTGGTGGTGTCCCCGCATTTTCATTTATCAAAGGAAGGTTTTCGATCTCACTTGATATGAAGTGGGCGCTGAAACTAGGGTGTAAGCACAGTTGATTCCGAGATCCGTGCGCCTGATATGTGCCAGTGACAAACTACGCCGCTTTGTGCTTAGTGTTCTTGCGCAGTCGCACTGAGGACGACCTTTGGCAGGTGGGAGAGGGTTGAGTTCAAAGACTCCCAACCATTCTTCCTTTTGCTGTAGTTGTAATGCTTGATCGCAGGAACGCTTTCATGCTTTCACTGCCGCAGCTCGTCCCCCAAGATGGCGAAATGGTATCCCAGAATTTCTGGTCGTGATATAGAAGCAAGATGTGTGTAATCTAATTGTCAAGGTGCATTAGGGCCTCCAACATGCGTGCGCACAACTTCGGAGGATAATGACATGTCGCTGATTATTCTGACAAACTGACAGCATGGCACACATGCCTACGCTTGGGTTCCCATGCTAGCTCATGCTCGTTGCATCTTCCTCAACAATGCGAGCATCACCATTCCGTATCTTTTCTGTAGAGTGCATGCATATCAAGTGTTGCGCGATCAAAGTCGGTTCACGGAAACCACTCACCATTGTAGTTCAAGCCAGTGGACCTTGGCCGAGACTACAGAAAAATTCGTATAAGCTCTGATCGTATCACCTAGGTTTTACTCTATGTCACTTATTGCAATACTTCAACTGGAGTTTGCTAAGCCCATCTATTTGGCAGAAATTCTGAGGCTGCTGGAAATAGTTTAGAGATATGCAGTCACATTACGTGGCAAAATGGATTTATGCTCCAACCAAGCACATTTTAAGGCTGCAGTCATTGTACTTCCATCTTTGTTGGGTACTTATGTATGTGTAACCCTGTAAATATCAGCCGTTGCAACTTATGTTCATGATGGGGAATTAGTTCGCCTGTTTTGTCTGTTTGTCTGTGTGTGATGGAGAGAGAGAGAGAAAAGTGGAGCCCTTATTTGCGAAGCATCATGCAAGTCGTAATATACGTATTTAGTGGAATGCCACTGCTACCTTCCTATAGCTTTTGACTGTTATTGCCTGAAATTGAAAAGCTGGACATGTGATCTTCATGCAAAATTTAAAGATTATTGAATGCATTCTGTAATGCACTATACCAGTGTCTTATATTCGTTGTGGACTTGTTTCCTTAACCTGCCTCACAGTGATTGTTTTTGATGCAAGATGAAGACAAGAAGATGGAGCTTGTGATGTACATAAATTTTGCATTCTTATTTTTATTCAATAAAAAAATGAGTGACCCTGTAGGCTGTAACATTTTGTTGCTTCTTTTTTTTTTTTTTCTGGCTGCAGGTTGTGTTTTGCTACTAGAGCGGCTTATACTCAGTTATTTCATAATGAGACACAGTCACATAAAATGTTAATTTTAGATGTGGGGAGCTTATAGTCACATGCCCATATAATATTTTATATGGCTACAACTCCAGAAGCTGTCATTATGTTTCCGCCCAAATTTCGTGGGCCTAAATATTGATTCCCAGCTGACTTTTTACACAGTTTACAAGTAGACATGCTTGATTTGCCATGCACCTATGTGTATCAGGGAGGGTATGCACTAAAGTTCTTTATGTGTGTTTTTGCGATTAGCACTGAACATGGCAATCCACAGACAGGAGTACTTTTTTTTACTGTTGCTATGTCCAGGTAACTCATGCCCTGTTATGATTTTCTCCTTTCTCTAATAGGGAAGCACTCCTGAATTTTTAAGAATTGTGACTTGATCATTGCCCAAAAGGATAGTAGTATTTTCTTATTGTCAGTCGTATGTAGTTTGGCTCCATGCTACACTTTCACTGGGCAACCATTGTGCCGACTTTAAAGGTTTTGAGACCAGTGCACCAAATTTTACACTGGCAGTCATAATCTAGCGTTATATAAGCACATTATTGTTTGCCACAATTGACGGCAATACTGCAGGTTAAGATTTATGAAATTCTGATTAAGAAAGAAAAAACGCGAGGTCTGTGTGGAATTTACAGCACAAGCACAGCGAAAGCTGGAAGAGTGGCTTTTGTAGAGCTTTTTTTTGAAGGCATAATGAAGTTAACAATTTATGCGAGAGTGGAAGCTCAATGTATGACAACGTATAAAACGACAATATTATCAACAGCAGTGACTTATTTACTCAGGAACTAATGTAAATGCACGAGAACACATGTGCCAAGAGTAGGACATTCTGATTCGCAAGATGATCTCGATGACGTCAGAGTTGCCGCCTACAATTACGTAATCTCTAGTGATTGAACTAGCTGCACCAAATAAAGAACCTTCCATGCAACAAGAGATGCAATAGAATGCTGCTTGTTTGTTTCTGTTTCATTCATTGAAAAAAGAAACACTGGATGTTACTTTGGGGAATGGCACAAGTGGTTCAAAACTTCAATTTTCCCCTGGTTAAACTGGAGAAGTCATGCCATCTCGGAGGCCGTGGCAAGAAGTTGTTCAATTGCCGTTGTTGCTGCCACTACTTTCCTTCTGCTGCTACTAGTGTCGGCGGCCGCGCGGTAAAGACGGGCAACGTTGTGCATGGCAGCGGTAACGTGAATGTTTCCACTTGAGGCGGGCAATTTGAAGTGTGCTAGTGCGATGCAAAACTGTACACTAAGACATGATTTTATTTCAAAATAAGCACTTCCTTGGCACAAAAGTAGCACAACGAGGATCCTGGACCGCTATTTCAGCAATCAACATCGACCTTTACCGTATATACTCGTGTAAGGGCCGCACTTTTTTTTCGAAAATTTTGCTAGGTGCGGCCCTTACACGAATCAGGCCGATTTAGTACAGGCAGTACAGGCCAAAGGTCTGTACTGTTTATGCAACAGTAGCAGAGTGCAAGAGTCACAAATGACATGCCAGAAATGTTTTTATTCGGATTCCATTTCGCTGTCCTCGTTCTCGGAGGAGCTCGCCTCGGCGTCCGCGTCTTCCCAGAGACGGTCATCTTCGGTGCCGTTCATGGAGTTCGAAATTCCCGTTACCTTGAAGCTTTTAGCAACTACTTCTACTGACATGGCACGCCACGCATTCAAAATCCATTCACACACCTGTTGGAGCGACGCCCGCTTCAGCCGTCCTGTAGGGGTCTTCTCGTGGACGCCTCCAGCCATCCATTCAGAGTAACATCGGCGAAATTCCACTTTGAATGGTCTGTTGACGCATACGTCGAGCGGCTGCAGCACACTCGTCAGGCCACCGGGAATGACGGCCAAGTCCGTACGAGTTGCGGCAACTCGGTTCTTGACGCGGTCGGTCAAGTGGCCCCTAAAGCTGTCCAAAACAAGGAGGGCTTTCCGTTGTAACAGCCCTCCAGGTCTGTTTGCCCAGACGGTCTTAATCCAGTCAACGACCAGTTCCTCGGACATCCAGCCCTTCTCTTGCGCACGTACGACGATTCCCTGAGGGAACTTCTCTTTTGGGAGAGTCTTCCTTTTAAATACGACGTACGGCGGAAGCCTCCTGCCGTCTGCCGTGATGCACAACATCACAGTGCACCTTTGGCGTTCTGCACCAGTCGTGCGCACAGACACACTTTTCGCACCTTTTAAATCCACTGTGGTGCTTTCCGGTGCATCGAACCACACAGGTGTCTGGTCCGCATTCCCAATTTGGGACAGGTCGTATTCATGCTCCCTCCTGAGAGCATTCACGAAGCGATGAAACTTAATGACGTGGTCTTCGTACTCGCGCGGCAGTTTTTGGCAAATCGTCGTTCGGCGCCGAATAGAAAGCTGGTTACGGTTCATAAACCGCGTAGCCCAGCCCCGACTTGCCTTGAATTGTGCCGGGGGTATTTCCATGTGGCGAGCGATGCTGAGGGCTTTGACGCGTATCATGTCAGTCGATACGGCGTAGCCGTCCCTTCGTGTGTCGACGACGTAGTTGACGAGCTCGCTTTCGAGTTGCGGGTACTTGCACTTTTTCCCGCGAAACGCCTTTCGGCTCCTGTTAGTAGCGGCGAGGGCATCTTTCTGATTCATCCAGTAACGCACGCGCTTCTCATCGACGTCGTACTTTCGTCCAGCTTCCCGCTTCCCGTGCTCCTCGGCATAGTCAATCACTTGCAGCTTAAATGCTGCAGTGAATGATCTCAGATGCCGGCCCATCGTCCGTCACGTGCGCTGGCTTCTGCAGGGTTCACTACAACCAACAAAGTGACACCGACGACACCGATCTGAAGTCGCGCTGCCAACGTATCGACACGATGCTAGGAACGATGCCAACAAAGAGGCCGCACAAGGCAAATATGGCGGCGCGCTGTCAACAGCGTGGTCGGCGCGTCGGCGGAAGTAGAATAAAAGCGGAAAAGCGTGCAGCGCCATCTGGCTGTAAATGAACTAACTACACTTTTCTGGCGGGACATTTTGAACTTTTGTTTTTTTTTTTTTCGAAATATCCGCTTTCAAAGTTGGGGTGCGGCCCTTACACGAGGGCGGCCCTTACACGAGTATATACGGTAGTCAACCTTTAATGTCCCTTTAAACATTCATGGGGAAACTAGCACAAGCACACCTGCGTGGCACCCACTATGCTATAAATCATAATTTTTGTGTAATAGAGAACTGTTCACAATACCACCACTCCTTCGGAGAAGCGTGGTGCCTGCTATGCACTTGTCAGGCTTTATGTGTCCCGTGTTGATGATGTGACTGATGATGACGAATTATGCCTAGCGCTATTGTAATGGGCTGGACCATTTGATGACCCATTTGTTACGCAGTTTGTATTGCAAAATGCCTGGTTGTTCCTTTGCTATTCCAGAGCACTTTATTATGTGTAATAAAGCGATTGCTTGCCCAACATGAAGCCTGTCTGGGGTCAATTTGCATAGCAGTTTCAAGCGCCGGTGTAACTCAGTGATAGAATGCTGAGCTGCCACGCAGAGGGCCCATGTTTGAGTCACATTACATGTCCTGGATTTTTTTGATTTGTTTAGTTTTTTTTCCCTTTCACACCATAGTGGTTACCGACACCGACGGCGGCGTAAAACTGCCGTGCTAAGAACGACCCTTGTGGTCTCGTAACCTTTCTCTGTAAAATATCCTTACCGTGTTCATCCACAGGTTGTCGATGAGCGACACTACAGAATGCAGGTTAGGGACAATCGCACCATGGTCGCTATGATTGGCTGCTGACTTGAAGGTCACGGGCTGAGTCCTAGCCATGGTTGCCACATTTAGATGGAGTTGAAGTGGTTGAGGCCCATGTCCTGTGCGAATCAAAAAACACTAGATGGTTCCAATTTCCAAAAACTTCCACTACAGTGTGCTTCATAATCATATTGTGTTTTTGCCATGCAAAACCCCACATATACTTACCAGTCTTATCATCCTTACCTCCCCCTCTTCTACTTAAAGTGTACAAGGTATGCAAAGATGAGTCGTGCGGGCACCATTTCTTCTCACCTATAAAGCTTTGTTCGAACCAGAAATCTTGTACTGTTGAATGTTTTACATCACGCTGGTGCTTGCTACACATCAACTGGTCAAGACATGCTGTTTTCGTTGTCAAACCACTAATATATATAAAGCTGCAACTGTGCGTCTGTCAAATTACATCTGAGCTTGGGAAGAAGCTGGTCCACAAAAGAGACCACTCAACAAGGAATCTGTATATAGTAGCAACTTTAATGCAACTGAATCTTTTTTATTTCACGGTTAGTGAGCGACGGAAAAGTAATATGCAGAAGCTAAGAAGTTTAACTGGTCTATTAATATCCAGTCTGCCTCTCAGTGCCAGGAACGTGAAGGCAGAAAAATCTGAGCTTAAGTAGGTGGGTGGAGGGTTAAAAAAAAAGCTAAATAACATGGTAGTGGAAATATAGGTGGAGAATCTGGTCTGTCTCCAAGTGTTCTGGCTTGGAATGGAACCTCGAAGGTCAACCATCAGATAGGTTTTCGCAAAAAAAAAAAAAGCGTTATATCCGGGGTGAAACGACGCTCATTCCACATAATGTATTTGCTTGTTTCGTTGGTTCTAGTAACAAGCTCGGAGTTATTCACTGAAATTGATCTGCCAGTGGCGAAAGCGAAACGTTTGCTCACCTTAACGTAACATACCATCACGAGTATGCGGCGATTAATTGCTGGAAGAAGCCTTGACTGAACCGCACTCGAGCAGACGACAGTTCGGTAGTGCAGCAGCTCAGAAAATATATATTTCGTTTGATTTGTTGCGCCTTCAAACAATTCTGAGCATTAACTTTTTGCCCCAACAACTCCGTGGAAGTTTTGGTACGTTTGCGAACATAAAAAGGTGGTGTCTAAATTCGTCGCAAGCAAGGAGGTCCTATAAAACCTCTGGAGTGGCAGTCCTAACCGCCGCCAACGGGAGCAGGTGAAGCTGCCGGCGGCCATATTGCTAGGGGAAAAACAAGGCGGAACTGCTGTAGACCGCAATGCAATACGCGCGTTGCGCGCGTTGGTTTGCAGTTGCACGACAAAAAAAAAAAAAGGAAACCACTCGTAGGTTACATCAACGAATAAATGCCTCTTCTTGATTACGAAACAAATTATTTCATGCGCCCATTGTCAGCTGCACGCTTTCAGATCAATCTGTTGTCGAGGGATGCTTCGCATATCGAGCTTGCTGGCGCACTATCGCGGTGCAAAAGGGTTGTAATATACATTGGGTGTTTTAAGAATTGCGCCTGCAGATACTCAAGATCAAGGGCAACGCGACATTTGCTCTGTGTGTCGGCAGATTACCAAGTTGAAATATTGAAAGCTAAAGTTAGAAAAAAAAAGAGAAAATTGAGTAAACTGGGAGTCACCAGTGATTTTTCTAGAGTTATAGAACTCTAACCATTTTACAGATGGAACCAAAACCGAAGCACCGATGTCTCGTGCAACCGACCAACTCCAGGAGACGTACCCCCAAACGAACCGTTTATAAGAACATTGCGGTGGCGTTAGTTATGCATGATATTCATCAACTTCCATTGGGGAAGTGTGTTCTCATGGCAAGCGCAGCCTTCAGAGCCTAGAAACGAGGTAGCTAGATGTTTGGTATAACGCCACTCACTCATTTTGGCAACTTCGTTTATCGGTGTTTTGGTTTCGGTTTCGTCGGCAAGATAAAACAGATTTCAGAGGTGTCTCATCTTGTTTTAGACGCAATTGCTCATTTTTGTAACTAAATTCTATTGAAGCTACGTCAAGAAGGTAGAAACTAACAGGTTTTTGCAGATGTGCTCGGAAAGCAGGAAAAATCGAAAGTGCACTGCCAGGCCGCAGTCTGGTTGTCTGACCCGTTCTGTCGAAGCAGCACTCTTCGAAGTGAATTTAACATAGGTGATCACCATCCGTAGCACTCCAACTATTTCTTCGAACAGCACGTTCCCAGGCAGAACGCAGCGCACGTTCTTTTGGAAACCTGTAACACGGATAATCACGGCATGGAATTCCTCTACGTTTGCGAATTCCTTGGTAAACATGCACCAAATTCAATATTCACTCACCAAAAAAAAAAAAAAATATGCATGCGCGCTGTCAGCCTTGTCTTGTAAGACAACACCAGAAAACTTGGATTTCAAAGGGCATTCAGACGTCCTACTCGTTTCAATGTTTGATACGTGCAGCCATAGACCGCAAGTGCTTCATCCATAAACCTAAAACTCATCGACAACGTCGTGTCAGCGAGCATTTAAAGCTTCAAGTTACATTTTATGCAGCTATACGAATGCATTACACGCATGTTCACCTTTGAAATTGTTTATAATTTAACAGAATACGCGAAAAAAACAGGCGATCGTCAGCGAACGAAGCGAGAACGCTTACACATTAAAAGTGATCCCAAGAGTCCTCTTGATGCGCATTGTGCACCCATAAGCGACGCACGAAGTCACCATGGCCTTGTAAAATATTTATTTGCTTTACAAAGCATGTCACAGTCTCCAAAGGCCACTGCGAGGGTGGAGGTACGAAGTGCACTTCGTCGTCTGCTTCCGAGTCTTTCCTTTTCCAATATGGCGGCGACCAGCGTCATCGGGGCGCACCTCCATTCCCATAGAGTACTATGTCCATTCCAGAACGGAAGCTTTCTGGAAGGTTTTGGGCTAGCAGACGCCGAAAAGGTGCGATGCGCTTGGTGCCATCCTTTGTAAGGACTCGATGGATTGCAACGTGGGCGCTGAGGACTGCGCCTTCGCTTGTCATTATGCGTGGCGTTATCTTCTAAAGCCTGTTCCGCCTTGCGAGATGAGGCGATTACGAGTGGTGGCGAGTGTTTGAAGCTACTGTACATCGCTTTTGTTATGGTTCCCGTGAAGCTTTCTCCTGTGAACAACGCGGTGAACTGTTTCCTGTCGACTGCGTCGTGCACATGCCTTAAATGTTATGTACGTACTACACGTTCGTGCGCACGCATGGAGACAACTGTAGAGTTTTTTTTTTTTTCGTAGTAGTCGTTTGTGGAGCTGTGCCTGCTTTCTGTGCACTTAGCGAAGACGTCTGTGATCGAACTAGCTCGCTCCGTCGTATGTTTGCGTACGTGAACCTCTGTCCTGGTTACACGATTGATCTTCGATGGTGATAAAAGGCCCTAGATCGCGACTGTTGGTGATGCTCGCTGTTCGCGAAAGGCGTGCAAACCCATTTTTATCTATGAACCTGTGTGTGGTATGATATTATATGATACAGCGCGAGAAAAAAAAACGGATAATGGATTCAGAAATGTGTACATTCTTTCGTGGCCCATTTCATTGTTGGCTTTGTCTTTTTTCAGCTCTTCGTAATAATGCCACGCAGTATGTTATATGACCTAGTGGGTCAAATCAAAGCTGATATACATGACATTCGTTAAGTGCCACCTAGGACTGGAAAACAGGCCAAGGCAAGTTCTAAAATGGGTCGAGAACGTGTAATTCAAATGTTTATTTTATATACGACGCGCACTCGTGGTACCGATACCTGTTGTCACAGAACGAGCGCTAAAAAAGAGCGCGCCGCCAAATCCTTGCGACAACGGGCGGTGGAAACGCCGCGAGGTAAAAAGAAAAAAAGAGAAAGCAAACATCCAAGGCTCCCGGGCGCGCGCTCTCCCCCGCAGAAGCACGGCTTCGCAGACGAACCTCCTCACCCCACAGCGGCGGCCGGGCAAGCGCTAGAAATTTCCAGAACGAACGGGGCGGAGTCAGACCGAGTGAATCATGCGACCGGAGAGGGCATTCCAACCGTCTCGCCCTCTTCCCAGCTTCGCTGCGCGTCGCGCCGACGAAATGAGGAGAACGTTCTCGAAGGCGGCGCGGAACGTATTTAATCGAGCAGCCGAGACGAGAAAGCAGGAGGTGACGGAAGTTAACGCCGGAGCGCGTAGGAATTCCGCCGTGGAGTCGGCGAAGGTTCTGCCCGTAGTGACAGAACAGGAGGTGACGGAAGTTAACGCCGGAGCGCGTAGGAATTCCGCCGTGGAGTCGGCGAAGGTTCTGCCCGTAGTGACAGAACAGAAGGTGACGGAAGTTAACGCCAGAGCGCGTAGGAATTACGCCGTGGAGTCGGCGAAGTTTTTGGTCCGTAGGGACAGCTCGAGCTACAGGCAAGAGCGTGGGTTTACCGCTATCGAGCGAAGACGCGGGCAACAGCTGCGTGTGTGAAGCCGACGGATTTCCGGCGAAGAAGTTTGAAGCTTGGAGAGTGGCCTATTGAAGACGGGAGTTTTCCTGGAAGAGAAACTCCGGCGAGGTTTCCTGGAAGAGAAACTTCGAGAGCTGCGGAACGACAACAACGCTGGACTTTGAGTGAGTGATTCTCGGAAAAGTATCATTCGGACTTTTGTTCCAAGGACTTTGGACTGAATAGGTTTTCTATCTCTTTAGTCCTTAAGTGTCTTGGTTGTTCAATGCATGCGACTGCATTATAGTGCGTATCGTTGTCTGTGTCCGTTGTTTTGAGTGTGGCCGATTGTGTTGTGTAGTACGTTGATTGATTGGGTTGATTGGTGACATATTGTATGCAACTATTGTGGAGTGTGCATTTCTGTGTTTTGTTTTCGATCTGCCGTTATTGAGAATATAATTTGTTTGTTTATCAACTCTCGGCTCTGACTTGTTCTTTGGACCACGACCGGCGTCCGCTGGCGCACCAAAAAGGACCACTTCAAAATTGTCCACGCTTTCGTGGTGCGGTTCGGGGGGCCGATACTTCGGCTCTTGGAATTAGCCCGGCGATTGCCTCCCTAATAAACGGGACAGGTGTGACAATTAATCTGGCGTCCGCGACAGGACCTTTTGGTGCACAGTGTGTCCAAAGTAGTAAGAAAGAGCCTCGAGTTGTTGATAGTGCTATCGGAACGATTTTGTGTGTTGTTCAGTGTTCTCGTTAACGAGTGCAGGGGAGTGTTCCGATAGACTGATCTAGGCAGATACTTTTTGCACGCGGCAAGGTTTTATTTGCGAGACACCATGGATCTCGAAAAGTTAGTTGCTCTTGGTGAAAAGATGGGTCTTTCTGGCGCCGAACTACGGAAGTGGGTCACCCAGAGGGAAAAGGAAGAAAAAGCAGCCGAGCTGGAAAAAGAGAAGTTGGCAGCCGAAAGGGCGAGAGAAGAAAGAGAGGCAAAAGAACGACAACTGAAGGAAGAAAGAGAGCAGCAATTGAAGTTGGAGCTGGAGAGAGAGAGGTTGGCAGCTGAGAGAGCGAAGGAAGAAAGAGAGCAACAATTGAAGTTGGAGTTGGAGAGAGAAAAGCTTGCAGCTGAAAGGGCGAAAGAAGAAAGAGAAGCGGAGATGGCTGAAAGGGAGCGGCAGCGGCAGCACGAGATGGAACTCGAGCGGCTCCGTTTGCAACAGCGAAGTGAAACTCCCGTCCAAGTTAGAGTTGAAAGCAGCGAACGGGAAGATCACGGCTTCCGCTTGAACCCAAGCAAGCTGCTCGTAGCGTTTGATGAAAGGAAGGACGACCTAGACGCGTACCTCCACAGATTTGAGACGATTGCGAGGAGCCAGAATTGGCCGGAACAGCAATGGGCAACTGCTTTGAGTACTTGCTTGAGTGGTGAAGCGCTCAGTGTGTACGGTAGGCTGACGCCGACCGATGCAGCCAACTATGCAAAGGTGAAAGCTGCTTTGTTGAAGCGATTTAGATTCACTGTGGAAGGATTCCGGGACAGATTTCGGACAGGAAAGCCAGCTGACGGTGAGACAGCTACGCAGTATGCTGCCCGACTTTGCCACTATTTCGACAGATGGATTGAACTTTCAGGGACAGCACAGGAGTACGATGAGCTTAGAGAGCTGCTAATTAAAGAACAATTTCTTACTAGTTGCCACCCAAGCCTGTCGCTGTATTTGAAAGAGAGAAAAGCTGAGTCATTTGAAGGAATGCTTGAATTGGCTGATCAATTCTTGGAAGCGCAAGGTGGAACTAATTTGGCCAAGGTCAAGAAAGAGTGTCCCGATGATTCGAAGAAATTGGCTCCCGAAGAAAAGAAGCGTGCACCAGAGAGCATTCCGCGATGTTTTCTGTGCAACCGAGTGGGTCATCGCGCGAAAAACTGCCGAACTAACTTCTCGAGCACCACGGTTGTAAAATGTTTCAAATGTGGTCAGACTGGGCACAAAGCAGATGCGTGTCGGAACGGAGCGAGTCAAACTCACCAGGTATCCTGTGTTCAAGCGGCACCGAAATCTGATAATAATGCCGTTACCGATGGATTCGTAGAATTGAAAAATGGGGAGAAAATTCCTATTGTTGGTGCTGTAATGTCAAAACAGCCAACCGGTGTTACGAAAGGAATGCCAACGCTGCCTGGAAAAGTTGCGGGCAAAAAGATTACAGTGTTAAGAGATACCGGCAGTTCCACTGTTATCGTGCGGAGAAATTTGGTACGGGAAGGTGAGTTAACCGGCAAAACGAAACCGGTTTGCCTAATTGACCGTACAGTTCGGATGCTCCCCGAAGCAGAGATTGAGGTGGAAACCCCGTACTTCAGCGGGAAAGTTGCCGCTCTATGTATGACGAACCCCCTTTACGACCTTGTCATCGGAAACATCGACGGGGCGCGAGGACCGAATGATCCAGAATGTTTGGGAGAAGACCCGAAGATAGAGCCCTCGCCAACACAGCGGCCGCGAGATACAGTGGAGGAGCATCCCGTGACGGATCTCACTAGAGCCCAAGGTGAAGCTGCGGCACAAGAGACAGCGAAGGAGAAGACGATCGTATCGAATAAGTTCACGGGCCGAGCAACCGGACTTACGTCGGCACGACCTCAACCGACCGACAGTGTAAGGGAGACGGAGTTGGCCAGCCGGGCAAATTGTAGAGGCATGATCCAGCGGGTAAATAAACAGACAGGACCCGTCGAATGTAATGACGCGTTAACGGTGTCGGAAGAGACAACGATGGCTGAGACGACGCCTCAGATATCGTCGTTGGAAAGGGCTCGCCGAAAAAGAACGTGGAAGCACAAGAAGAGATCGAGCGAGCACCGCAAAAAGGGGCGCAAGCGCTGTTCGAAGTACTCAAGATAGGTGCTCAGGTGGAATCAGAATGTGTTGGGCAGTGCTGAGTGCCATATGTTGTGTTAATGTTGTGTTATCCTGTGTCTCAAGTGTATGTCGAGCGAGTCAGTGTTCTGTGCAATGATGTGATGTATAGTGTTGTATAATTGTTGTATAGACAGAACTTTGTACGTTTGTATTGTTTGGAATGTGTGATGAAGTGTTGTAGGCATGTACCTGTGGCTATATTTCATGTGTTGTGGAATTGAACTACAATGTAAGATTGTATTGCGCGATCTATTGTGAATGTGAAGTGTTATGAGCGACTGATGGTGTTACAGTCTGTGAGAGTGTGTGGTGACTTTTCGCGCTCGTCTGTGGAGTTTTGAATATTATGAGATAATATTCTTAAAGTGGGGGGCAGTGTCACAGAACGAGCGCTAAAAAAGAGCGCGCCGCCAAATCCTTGCGACAACGGGCGGTGGAAACGCCGCGAGGTAAAAAGAAAAAAAGAGAAAGCAAACATCCAAGGCTCCCGGGCGCGCGCTCTCCCCGCAGAAGCACGGCTTCGCAGACGAACCTCCTCACCCCACAGCGGCGGCCGGGCAAGCGCTAGAAATTTCCAGAACGAACGGGGCGGAGTCAGACCGAGTGAATCATGCGACCGGAGAGGGCATTCCAACCGTCTCGCCCTCTTCCCAGCTTCGCTGCGCGTCGCGCCGACGAAATGAGGAGAACGTTCTCGAAGGCGGCGCGGAACGTATTTAATCGAGCAGCCGAGACGAGAAAGCAGGAGGTGACGGAAGTTAACGCCGGAGCGCGTAGGAATTCCGCCGTGGAGTCGGCGAAGGTTCTGCCCGTAGTGACAGAACAGGAGGTGACGGAAGTTAACGCCGGAGCGCGTAGGAATTCCGCCGTGGAGTCGGCGAAGGTTCTGCCCGTAGTGACAGAACAGAAGGTGACGGAAGTTAACGCCAGAGCGCGTAGGAATTACGCCGTGGAGTCGGCGAAGTTTTTGGTCCGTAGGGACAGCTCGAGCTACAGGCAAGAGCGTGGGTTTACCGCTATCGAGCGAAGACGCGGGCAACAGCTGCGTGTGTGAAGCCGACGGATTTCCGGCGAAGAAGTTTGAAGCTTGGAGAGTGGCCTATTGAAGACGGGAGTTTTCCTGGAAGAGAAACTCCGGCGAGGTTTCCTGGAAGAGAAACTTCGAGAGCTGCGGAACGACAACAACGCTGGACTTTGAGTGAGTGATTCTCGGAAGAGTATCATTCGGACTTTTGTTCCAAGGACTTTGGACTGAATAGGTTTTCTATCTCTTTAGTCCTTAAGTGTCTTGGTTGTTAATGCATGCGACTGCATTATAGTGCGTATCGTTGTCTGTGTCCGTTGTTTTGAGTGTGGCCGATTGTGTTGTGTAGTACGTTGATTGATTGGGTTGATTGGTGACATATTGTATGCAACTATTGTGGAGTGTGCATTTCTGTGTTTTGTTTTCGATCTGCCGTTATTGAGAATATAATTTGTTTGTTTATCAACTCTCGGCTCTGACTTGTTCTTTGGACCACGACCGGCGTCCGCTGGCGCACCAAAAAGGACCACTTCAAAATTGTCCACGCTTTCGTGGTGCGGTTCGGGGGGCCGATACTTCGGCTCTTGGAATTAGCCCGGCGATTGCCTCCCTAATAAACGGGACCAGAGGCCTAAAAATCGAAAGTATAGAACCTCCTTGATCACAAGCGAAACTTGAGTACCGGCCACTGATAGCGAAGGCTACGTTTAGTTTACGGCAAGAGTGGACTTTTCGTTGCGCGCAAAAGTGTGAAAGCCACAGAGCACAAGACTAAATGCGTATGCCTTCTGCTAGCAAGCATGACGAGCGTTGCACTTTGGAACATAGTTTAGTCTAGTACACTATACATGGGTTGCACGTACGTCACATCTGGTAACGACAGGACCGAGAACCGCCATGTATGAGCTTTGTCAACATAAGCAAATGGCTTCTGTGACATAAACAGCTGCCCAGAAGCGTAGTCGGGAACTTTGCAGCGGCGAAATCTGGTCTCCCGTCACGCAACCGGCTTCATTCCGGGCCGTTTTGGGATGCACACGGAATAGTAACGGCCTACTCGGCTGCTGACCCGCAGGGCGCGGGTTAGAATCCCGGCTGCGGCGGCTGCATTTCCGGTGGAGGCGGAAATGTCGTAGGCCCGTGTGCTCAGATTTGGGTGCACGTTAAGGAACCCCAGGTGGTTTAAATTTCCGGAGCCCTCCACTACGGCGTCTCTCATAATCATATGGTGGTTTTGGGACGTTAAACTCCAATCCGTTACTGCAGTCATCACTTCATCACAGGTAAGGGTGTCTTCGAGTTCTGTCCGAGTTTGTCGCGTTATACTTACGTGATCGCGTCGCTTTCTCCGGAATGTCACCTACATTCACAGCGATGTACAGCCGACATTTTCCACTTGAGTAGCCGTGTCTGAGGTAAACAGTGCAACATATGTGAACGTGTCTAACCCGCTAATTTAATGGACGACGCTAACCGCGTAGAGCGCCGAGCCTACATGTTGCTGCGCTACGGCCGTAATGACCCGACCACTGCCGCAGCATCAGCGTGATTTCACCACCCTAAAAAGCGACAGATCAACACGCTGGATGCAGTCGCAGCGGGCACGCCTTCCACGGAATCGGGAACATCGCTCGATCTGCCTGCCGTAGACGCAGAACCAGAGTGTGATGAATCCTCAGCAGTAGTTCCCACGGAACCGTAACTCACGAGAGGAAAATAAACCAAGCATTGCAGCGCTACCGAAACGAGCACCAACTGTGGTGACGTCTGAACATGGACGTAGGAGCATGCAAAAGGGGCATTAGCACCTTCCAAACGACAAAATTTTCCCCACCACGATGCAACATGGCTTCGCACTTCTCGCTACAAAATCACGTTGAACTTCAACCGGGAAAGAGCGTTAACTATCCTCGATTAGAACGACGACACGCTGTGATGGAAGCTGCTTTGCTGCTATGCTCTTCACCCATCCACTGCATGGTGAAGTAGTTGTGGCCGTCCCGCGACTTGCAGAGCTTCATTTGCGTGACGCGACTTGTCCAAAGCACCACTAGTTGACGATGTCGCCGTGTGTCACGGAAGACAGTAGATCGGTGTAGCATCCTTACCGATGCACAACTCATACTGTGCGATATGCCATCGAACATTTCGACTTTCGCTCGGTAACACACAAGTCGGCCCCACAAGCTCTTCGAAGTACGACCGGCAAGTCGCTCGCACGTTTCATTTCGCCATATCACATGAATGACGTCGACAAGCTCCCAACCAGCGGTAAGCAGCACACGCAGCCTGACTAGCCTGACTCAATGTTGACAAACATGGCGGTTGCTCACTTTTCCAGCCGGAAATGACGTCACGTGCAACCCGCGTATACTTCGGTATCCCGAAGTGCGTAACATGTCCGTATTCAAGAACTCCAAAGCATCGGTTGATATGAGAGGTCAGGGGGAACATGCATCCTTTCCCATATCTTTACGGCATCGAAAATGGTTACGCACTTTATGATACCCCAAGATAAACGCAATGTCTTGCGCAAGCAGCAGTGGCTGCACAACATCGGCCGAAAAAACTTCATTCCGACAAAGAACAGCATACTTTGCGAGGTAAGGAGCCTTTCTTATTGCTCGTATCAAAGCACCACCGAATGCTGCATTTGAAATATTGTTTCGGCCTGCTCATGAACATACGTGGTTTTAGAGGCGAAGCTTCTTACGCCGTGGGTCGTACGTCCCGTGTCGTCGTAGTGGCTATTTGAATTGCATTGGATGTCAATAAAAACGGTGTCACAGAATATCCACGGAGTGAACGATGATGAGTGGGACGAAGCCTCCATACGTCCGTCTGCACGCTTCGCCCCACTCGTCATCATGTACCTCGCGGATATGCTGTGATTTTTTTTCTCTGCTATTCGTGCGTTACTTTGAAGTGGAGTTGTCATTAATATGCTAAATTCCTTTGTTAGAAACAATAAGAAACTTGAATCGTTTAATGTTTAGACAAAATCATGCCAAGAAAAGTTCTCTTAAATGTGCCTTGTTGCATTGAGTCAGCCACTGCTATAGGAATACCCGCAGTAAACATGATCGATTTTCGGCACCCATATTTGCACGAACTAATGCTTACAAATACAGTTAGTTTCCAAGAGCAGTTCATGAATGCAATTCACTGCCTCATGAGATTTTTTTTTTGCTGATAATTTCGCTATGTCGGTGGAACGTTATCTACTTGGTGATTAGAATGTTCAAATGTGTTATAAATTTTGTTGCTGTTTCATAGACATAAGACCTCTGTTAGCGTATGGATATATTTTTTTTCTGCTGTTACATATAACATGATGTTTCGTATGCCCCTTCTGCCTGGACCAATATGCTGGTCTTTAGCATGAATAAATAAAATAAATAAAAATATTCAGCTCATACTTCTCCTCGCACGCACCTCGGCAATCGTCGAAAATGCACAACTGCAGTCTGCTTTCACTGCGAACAATTACGTGGGATGACACAGCTTCTCGATCGCACTTATTGTGACTGTTATAATTCGTTTACGAGAACGTTTGTTGGAGAAAACAAATTAATGGATGAATAAAGATGATACTAATTGGCGCTCGTTTCTATAAGGTTAACTATTTTGTTATTTATTTTCTTGGAGGAGGGAATTAACACACAAAAAATCATGGAAGAGATGCGGTCCATCAAAAGAAATACAGAGGGGCAACGAAAAAAAAATGCTATAGCATGGTGATAGCGACTTAGCCATTTTATAGGTTACAAAGGTCAAACGTTTTGGTCACGCCTGCATTAGCATGCCTTCCATTCAACAATGAAAAAAAGCTATATTATACTTTTGTACCAGTGTCACATGGGTACGTCGGACCGCGATCACTCAGTCCGGATAAGATTTTTTGGTCGCTATGAACGCGCATATTATGATGACAATCCTGGCGCAAAGTTTCTCCTCTCACAAGTAACCCGATGGCTAGTTTCTTTGACAAAACGGGAAAACACAGTTTTAATAAATAATTTTCTTATGTTTCTGTTATTGTGGTAGACGAGTCACTGTTGGCGACACTTAATCGTATTGACATTGCTTAAAGGCCTTGTTCAGTTTTCAGTTTGGAGACCCCTGCACAAAGCTATTTTTACGCCTAGAAGATAAACACATGGCTAAACGATCCACCATCCGCGAAGTCATTGCAATATGTGACGCTGTAAGTACATGTGTCTTATACTGGCGCACAATCATGAAAAAATCCGAACACAGACGGAGATGCCACAAGTGGAACTACATCAGATGCAAACGTACAGCATGTTATCATACGACAGAAAAACATCCGCATCGTGGAACTCCCCATAAAAACTTCTATTGAATTAGCATGCCCCACTTATACGACCCTTGGAAGAAGCTTAACCTTTAATAAAGGGTTGCCTCGGTGTTCTTAATTTTATTATCACCATTTCAAAAAAAAATTCAGCACTACTGTGGCGCGCAGGCTGCTGCAAATAAACCGCCTCCATTGAATTCTGCGGCGCGCCCGCGGGAACATCGGCCAAAAATGGCGCCGCGCGTACGGCAAGCGGGCGAGGAGAATCGAGGAGGAAACGTGCACGTAGAGTAGAGTGTCGTTACTCTTCCAAGATCAAGGAGTTTTAGGTTAAACTGGACAGGTCGTACCATCTAGCGGTGTCCGGTTTAACCAAGCACGTCTGTCGTTTCGAAGGACATGGCAGGAAATTATTCAATGGCCGCTGTTGCTGCTTTGGGTCCCGCTAGTTTCATTCTGTTGCTATAGTGTCAACGGTCACGCAGTAATAACGGGCAACGTTGTTCACGGCAACAGTGACGTTGCAGTGTAGTGACGTTACACGTTCCGCTTGAGGCGGGTAATTTGAAGTGCGCTAACCCCATGCGCACCACTGAAACGTGATTTTATTTCGAAATAGGCACTTTCTTGGCACAAAAACGTACCACTAGGAATTTGCTGGACCGCTATTTCAACAATCAACGTCGATTTGATGGGTGCATTTAGTGTTCCTTTAGTAGTGAGAGAGTTCACTGTGATGACCCCCCCCCCCTCACTCCCACCCCCTGAATTCGAACCCTCAGCACGTCTGTGACATTCACGTGTTGGACGGCAGCCTTTTGATTTTTATTGAAGATAACGTTGCACCGCGTGTTTTTTCTCTCCTTTTCTTTATTTGATGACACCCTACATATTTGACACGGCGTCTCGGTAGCGAGAATACTGTGGTGAGCTGGCCGCTATTGTGCTGTGCCTAACGAAAAGCTCTAATGGCTGCAAGATTGAGCCGAGAATAAAGTGTAGCTTACGGTCCATGGCGACATTGGAATGGCTAATGCGCAGAAGTCATTCTCGGTGGACTGCAGCTGAATCAAACTACGCTAGTCTATTTGTATTTTTCTACGGTTGTCCGCAAAAGCGTGGCGGTATCGTTGCAAGCGTGATTGTACGCTAAGGAGAATCACGCGCATGCACACAAGTGCCTGATTCATTTCCACGGGGTTATCATTCCGTATCAGGGAGTGATATAAAATGCATGCGCATATCATCGTAGCTTGTCTCTCATGACGATGGTGTTTCCCACCGTGCTCGTGACTAAGGCTGATGACATTTCAGGCTTTCTGTGACCTTACAATAATTGTAAACTTCTTTACACGCGTCATGAAAAGCACGTGACATATAGGTACTTTAGGCTAATCATAGACTTGTTGGTATCGCTCGCTCTTCGTTTACGTGCTGCGAACTTTCAGTCTGTGGAAATCTCGTTTCGCTAGTCACAGGGTACGGCTGCGCTTTTGTCGGCCAGCCCCTCGGTCTTCCAGCTGGCTGAGGAATTTATTTGCGCAAGCTCTGCAAAGCCACCTTCGACGCCTTTGCGCAAAATGAAGAGCTTCCTGTTGTTCGCCCTGTTCTTCAGTTCTGCGTTCGCAGTGCCGGCCTTCCTGCCACCCAACGAAGTCGACGATGCCTTCGTGGAAGGCTCCAAAGCGTTCGCTCTTCTCCTGCCCGCCGTCGCGTTGCCATACAGCGTCGCGTTGATCGCCGTCCTGGTTCCACTGGCCAAGGCCTTCGTCTTGGGAGCCATGAACGTGTTCAAACTTCCTTTCGAAGTGCTGGTGCTCGGCTACTTCCTCCTGTACGTCGCCATGTTCACGTTCCCGCAGCTGGCGCCTCTACTCAAGCTGACCTCTGTTTTGGCGGCAAGGTCCGAATCTGCAAGGGTGATCCGAGCAGCTGGAGAGCCGCACATTCCTGCTGTGGAAGCCGTGATGGACTGGGCGCGGGATTACGTACCGCAGTGGTGGATGGCGGCCGCCGAGGCCACTGAGGCTCCAGTCACGACTTCTGAGCCGACGACAGCCGCGACTGCTGAGCCGACGACGAGTACGACGAAGTCGCCGGCGGGAATGCGGAAAGTTTCGCCACCGACGTCCAGAGCACCCGCGGCTGTCAGGTCAGCGAAACGCCCAGGATCCACAAAGGCGACAAGTACGTCTTCCAGGTGTTCCTCCTTCCGAATGTGCGAGGCAACTGCGAGACTGGTGAAGGATTATCCTGTGAGCGCCATGTTCATAGGCTATATAAGGTGAGTTTACGCCATCCTTCAAGACAGACGTAAATTATGTAGTGTAACATGAAGCGCCGATAAGCGGCGTCCATTAACTCAAGGGATACAATTTAAGTCTAGTAGTTCGACCTTGATTTGGTTCGTATGCCCATAATTAGCGTATTCAGCTGCACACCATACGCGAGTCCTTTGGTTCACCCCATTCGAATGTGTTTCCTTCACTTGTCAGCGTTTATTCGGAGTTGTAGACTATTTCATTGTAAGGGTAGCTTTCCTCTTACGCAGTTTGCCGAAACAATGGCAGCTACAATCACTCGGAGTAAGCAGTGAAGCGCAGTTTGCTTGCGCTATGACGCAAAAATGTATACACTCGGCTCTAGCCACAGACACTCATAGCAGGCAAGCCCCAGCACGAGGTACTATAGAGGGCTTTGTTGGCCTTCTTCACGATCGAGTTGCTAGTGCGGGCCATGCCACTGACATGCAGGCAGAGGGCTTTGTTGGCCTTCTTCACGATCGAGTTGCTAGTGCGGGCCATGCCACTGACATGCAGGCAGAGGGCTTTGTTGGCCTTCTTCACGATCGAGTGAAGAAGGCCAATTGAACCAGCTTCCCGATTGCGAACAGCACCGTAGTAGGCGACCATGTTTTGTGGGAAGGCCCTTCTCTTAATCCGCAAGTGCGCGTCCCCTCACCGCGCCACGTATTCACCAAAGTAATTGGAACCTGCCGAGCTTCAAGTGAAGAAGGCCAACCGATCGAGTGAAGAAGGTCACGATCGAGTTGGCCTTCACTTGAAGCTCGGCAGGTTCCAATTACTTTGGTGAATACGTGGCGCGGTGAGGGGACGCGCACTTGCAGATTAAGAGAAGGGCCTTCCCACAAAACATGGTCGCCTACTACGGTGCTGTTCGCAATCGGGAAGCTGGTCAGTCGTGTCGAAATTGTAGGCGATGCAAAAGCGTCTCACGGGATTTCAGGGCCTGTCGACTACACGGCTGTTTAAATTTTCCTAATGCGGTTTGGTGTACTTCATATGGTAACGTGCGACCGTATCGGTTCCGCAATGTATGAGAAACCACGACGGCGTATAGCCATCAACCGAATACGATTACACGCGCGCTCTACACTAGTCGATCACGCGAAGATACCAATGATAGATAATTGTAGCTGGCGACAATTCGTTTATTTACTTTGGCTTTGTCTTGTTAAAGTGACGCCGCGCAACTTGACATTTGCAAATAATAAAAAGCACCGCTCCCGCGAAAGTTAAAGCATATTTGCGTTTAACCCCTGTGTGCTTGTGCCGGCTGCTCATGCACTGGCGCTCCGTGGACCACGGCCACGCTAAATTGTGTGCGCACTGAGACCGGATGACACTGTACAAGCTTACACGGAACATTGGAAAGAAAGCCGTTTCAAAGGACACTGCTTTTTGGAAGGGTACAAAGCGGTACATTTCACGAACAGTGGGTACCATTAAAGGCTTGAAACATCTGCAACGACAACAGTAAAATGTAGGGAGCGAAGTAACGTTAACAGACGTAATATTACTTGTAAAATGCTCACAGTCGTACTTGGCATCACGCTGTCAATAGCGCAACGATAGTTGCGCTATTGACAGCGAGTGCGTGGTTGAAAGTGCGTGGTTGAAAGCTGACCACCCATTATGAATGACTCAGCCATAATACATTATCAGCCTCAGCATAACCATGTCGCAGCTACCTGGGTGCGTAGTGCCACTTCACAGTAGGCAATGCACCGTAAGTGTGAGCCGAAAGATGTTGTTCTAGGCTTACCTGGTTTAATTTTTGTCGACACAACCTCATCAATCGTGAAAGCCCACGGGACTGCTTTATGCTGTACCATATATAGCAGAGTATACCACGTATACTCTTAAGTTGTTAATCACTTCTTCTGAACACACATCGGGCATCTCAAAATGATAGCGTTGTGGGTACTTCTCAACTGTATAACTGCACTATATAGTCCCTCAACTTTGCATGCTGGCTCTACGGAGCTTATTTTAGGGACGGGTTTGAGTGCCGCCGTATAGGCCCGTTAAATTTTGTTTTTTTCCAACAACTAAACGAACAGTGTTACGGTTGACGAATATGTCTGAATTGGTGCACATGCCTCTGCTAATTCACGTCACGGTATACGAAAAAAAAAATGGCGACAGCCCAAAATGGTGGCGTCCGAATGTATTACGGAATATATTGTACAGGATGGTGTCGTCAGAGACCGCTCCTCCAGCGTCTGCTGCGACTGTACGGCATGTTCCGAGCAAATCTGTTTTTTTTTCAAGTTCATTGTTTGTTTCTTTTTCTTGCAGCCATTTCGTCGAAGGGATCAAGTTTGAGCGTGCCGTCCGTGAAGGAATGGCCGGCGTGGACTGCAGTTCAATCTACCCACACTGTTCGCGATGATGAGCCCTCTCTCGTCGGCCGAGACGTGTGAAACGACTATCGTATAGTGTCGCTGAAAACGGTGATGAAGTTATAGCTCCAGACAACTGATAACGTGCGACCGCTGCGGCATATTTTAGTAAAAACGAGCGCAAGTTTTATGCGCGTACAGCAAATCAAACTTATCCAAAGGAACGCACAGAAATAGATACGTATTCGTAGTTTTTCAAACAGCGCAGAAACGGGAAGCCAGACGAGGCTACACAACACAAGGGCTGACCCCAAGCAGGGACTTAATTGCGCAAACAAGAGATATGTAATAAGATAAAAAGAGACGAGGGAGGACCCGTGATAAACATGATAAAATGAATGACTAGTGGTTACAGGCTTTTGAAGTGTTAACCTTCCAGATATGCAATTGCCTTGCCAAGTATAACCGATGTGTGGTGAACTGACGCTTGATAATGGTGAATGCGTCAGTGATCTCGTGCGTGCGCTGGTTTGAAAGCTTTGTGATGACGGCGACGCGATTAGATTTTGGTATGCAATGACGAGACCCACACAGTAGCACCAAGTTCAGTGGTCTGTTGGAAGTCGACGCCTTTGTTTCGTGGTCCATTCTTGGGCTTTCGTTTCTGTGCTGTTTGAAAAACTATGTACCGTTTTAACACCATTTTGTAGATACTTATTCACTTAGAGGACGCCGTCGCTTGCAAACTGAATTCGAGAGCATCGTTCAAAGATTTCAAGCGTGACGATAAACCACACTCAGCTCTTTCCTTACTTCAAACTTCGTTTTCAGCCGCTTTTTTTTAATCTACGGAGAGAAGAAATATTTACTCCACGAAGTTTTTTTTAAAGCGACATTATTTTTTAGCTGTACTGTTTGAGCTATCTCGGTCTGCTGGCCGAAAACTCCACTGTGCGCAAAGCGTCTCCTTCACTGAACTGTACACCTGCTTCATTGGCGACAGCCTGCCTATATTCCTGCGTCGTCACCGTCGTTTGCAAGCTGCCGTCACGGAGAGACCTGGTGCCAATGCAGCAGCACTTATAGCAACGGTGCTGCATAACGAGAGATCAGTCAACTGTGCATCGTGCAAACATTTCATTGTATTAACTGCATTTTATAATAAATAAATGCGAAATCATGGCATCAACAACCATTGGAGATGACGTCTGCCTGTTTTTTATCCCCACCTAGCATGACACGTTCGAGATACACGAACGATTTAGGAGAAGTAAGCTAATACGTGAAGGACGCTTGAGCATTCGCCTTAAAGAGTAGAATGCGATAGCGTAATCGGAACCCGCGTGCATCGCCTTCAAGCGTTCCGCATGGAAAGGAACTCTTGTGCGCGTAAGATTGGCCGTCTCAAACAATCCTAGAATGCCTATTGCAAGCTGAGTCATTCACGACCGACTATGTCATATTTATTCTTATTGCGAATTGGCAGCAGTCACTATACGCTTTCTCAAAGTGCCACGGCAACTGCTCAGCTGCATACTTCGTAATAAATGGGTCACTTCAAACCAAGCACTCGTTGCGCAATCCAGATATTTTGACGCCCGATGCGCTTCCACGATTCTGTCGCGCAGTATTACATGAGTTCAGGAAACTTCTCCCACTGCATGAAATTCAAATTGTGTGTTTTTTTTTTAACGAAGCGATCGAATCGCACCGGCGTATCTCTGTCGTAAAACCCTGCTTGCCACGCACAAGCCATAGCCTCAATTTTTGCTAGGGCCGAATGTTTCTTAATATACTTATTTGCATAGATATCTCGAACTCTCGCTCATGAACAACGTTGATGTTTCTCTCACAGCCAAGGACTCCTCAACTAACGCCGAGACCGTAATCGAAATGACCTGGCGAGTGCTTGCGCTCGTTATCCTAGGCGCTGTCATTAACAAAAAACAAAAAGAACGCTCGGGCATCAACGCCAAGCTGTTACACCACGTTCCATCGACGTGTCCATTACGGCAGTGTTCTCTCTTATAGTGTCTTGTGATGATCCACCTTACCATAATATTTGACATTTGAGCAGCAGCGGATTCTGAGAAGTGACTCCGTAAGCGCGACAAGGTTTGAAGTACTGTGCATAACACAACACAAAAATTTCAGATGTCCACGTTAGCCCGTAGTGTTTTACTTTATTATTTCGTGTTGTGGGAGCCCTGCAACTCTTTTTGAGCATGATCAGAAAATGCTGCCGACCGGTAGTCGAGGTTAATGCTAGCATGGGGAACTAGTCATTTGGAGCAGCAAGCAGCATGGAATTTACAATCAAATTTATAGTAAGCTAACAATGTTGCCCTCTTTTGTATCAACAAATGAATAATGTGAACTAACAGACAAGTTTTTATTGTGGTTGTGCTTAACAAAGAAAACGAAACGAGCCCTTAAACCTGCCCTTGTTTCGGTCATTCGACAAATGATGCCACCTACCCAAAATCAACCGCGCGTCACGTACTTAAAAGCGTATGAACACAACCATTGGCTGATCGAACACCCCCAGTATGGCCTCGGAGACTAGCCGGCGGCGCGCAGTTACTACGGTCGTCCGGGGGGCCTTGATGTGTGCGGCCGGGCCATTTGGCGCGTCACCCGGCAGAGAAGCGTAATTTTGTCGCCTCCTGAAGACGCCGCGAGATGGCGATCTTTCACCATGAGTGACGGGAGTACTGCGAACCAAGACATATCGGGCCAAATACGAAGGGGTAGACACAGTATGCAGTGCGTGTGGAGAGGAAGAAGAAATTGCCGAACGCTTGATAATGTTCTGTAAAGGGCTTCACCCTATAGTTCAGGATGATGGCGCAGAGTTTTTCAGAGCACTGGGGTTTAGGGACAGGGAGGGCAAAATAAACTTTAAGCGGGTAGAATTAACTAGAAGGAGGTTATCTGATTGGTGGCTAAAGTCAAGGCACGAGTGAAAATTAAACCCTTCACTGCAAAGTACGAATCCCCAAACTCACTTTTTAAAGAAAAAAAATGTAGTTTTTGGTTCATTAAGTACTACGGCTTGGTGGCGCTAGTCACCGCCCGATTTAAAGGGTACAGCCATATCCATCCATCCATCCATGAAGCGGCGCTCGTCTGCCTGCCAAGCGTGTGATTTCAGTCGTTTCAGTCACAACATCGACTGTGCTGGCATGTTGTTACCTATTTTAAACTCGTTATAACTACGCAGTCAACGTGCATTGCCTTGCTTCAGATACAAAGAAGGTACTTAAAAAATTTACTCCTTACTTTTATATGCAACTTTAATGGACCTTTATAAGCCAATTTGGGCAAACGGAGGCTGCTAGCGTGGAATATTTAATCTAGGTTGCAACCTGCCAAACGGCGTTTTCCAAGCTGTAGCGAAATATGACAATATGCGTAGGTATGATTTTTAAAGTCGTTTACACTCGACTACGAAAGTACTGCGGCAGTTACATTATAGTATAGCTCTCTTTGGCTCAAACACAAGTGCTAGTATACGCTACCGCGCTAAAAAAAACATAGCTTGTTTTTCGGAAACGAAGCGAAAAACTTACAGCGAAACTTTTATGCTATATTGGCCAACTTTTCTGATATTATTTCGCGTGCATAACACAGGGGTATACCGTTCTTTGTTGACTCATCTCTTTCTTTTTTTTTGTCTGGTCAGCCGAACATTCATGTACATATATTTAGACGCACATGGATAACTTCTCCGGATCTCTGCCCCTCTTTTCCCACCTTATCTTTTCTTTCTTGTTTTTTTTTTGCGGCTGCTTTTACATGGAGGCAACAGCTGAGGCTTGTGTAGCTACGTTTTGACGCACGTTGAAGAACACTGAGCGGTATTGCGTCGTGTCGCCACAGTTTGATGGAGGCCGCATGCTTTTATTCTCTCTTCTTTTGTGGGAGGCTAAAATGCTTAAAATCAAGGCTCTGGCTCAAGTATTTGTAAATGAGGTGTCATGTATCCTCAAGAGATTTGGTCTGCCCCCTCTCCCCCATCCCGGCTGTGGCTTTGGTGCATGAAACTTCTGTCTTGCTTGTCCAGCATCTCATGAAAAAGGGGTTGCTATAAGTTCAACTAAATTCCATGCAATATGCCAAAAACCTTACGCATAGCTGTTTAGGTACAGCTCTTTAGCACAGCTGTACCTAGAACCTCGTACTGAGTCGCCTCATATCTTCATTCGTCCTATGTTGAAAGGCCAAAGTAAAGGTAAGATGTCAATGGTACACAATAAAACTGGCAGAACTATTTGATCTCGATATAAAGAAAACGTAATTTCATATTCAAAACATGCATGTGATAATGGCAGAATGAAAATAGACCACTGTGCGAACCTTGTAAAAAATTAAAGAAATTGCTTTTTTTAACAATGCATGAGAACACACATAAATAAAATACTGATGTAAATAATGATTGTAGCGAATCGGGCATCAGGGATGGTTTGTAGCGAATGCAGACGGAATAAACACGATCTCTGGATGATTTTCCACAAAAAGGAAAAAAGAAATCGGCAGATACCACGTACCTGAGAATCGACGTTATGCGAAGCGTATCCGGAGGGGAGGGGACCGTGTTGCATTTTTTTATTCAGCGACATGCCATCAAATTACGCTAAATATACGTAGAAACGTTGCACGCGCGGACATATGTTGAAGAGTCGCAGGTGTTTATATAACCAGTTGTTTGCCCTTGCGCAACGATGCCAACTGGAACATGCGTATACATATATTATATAGCAACACCAGAAGCTGATATGAAGCGCGGATGCTCGCGAGGATGCTAACCCCGGATACTGCTACATAAATCAGCTTCACCGCATGCCAACTAACCACAATGAACGTTAACCAGTCGTGACGGCTGTATAACAGAAGTACAAATGTAATATTTATAAAAACACCAGGCCTGCGCGGAAGGCGCAGCATAGTCAAAGCGAAAGCTAGAAGAGTGGTCTTTCAGAGCCTTTTCATAACACTCATTGGGTAACTATACTGGAAGCACACTTGCTTGATGCCCAGTACGGCATTAATAATATTTTTTTTGGGTAGTAGGCTGGCATTCGCTGTGCTATTTCTCGTCATTCTTCTGAGAAGCGTGGTATCCGCTAAACACTTGCAAGGAATTTTGGGCCAATTGTTCATGCAGTGGCTGATGACGATGAGGAATTATGGCTGAAGCGGATATGCGCCACAGGTAATAGGGAACAAGAACAAGCTTTTGTAATGGGTTGGAGCATTGAATGGCCCCTCGTTACGCTATTTGCATTGTGTGACGGCTGGTTGTTATTTCGCAGTTTTAAAACGCTTTATAAGGCGTATTAACGTGATTGCTTTCCCGACATCAAGCCTGCCTAAGGCAAGTTTGCCAAGAAGTCACAAGCACCGGCGTAGCTAAGTGCTTTTTTTTTCTTTATTTCTGGTTAAACTTCACAAACGGGTTGCTAAGATAAATATATTACAATTCACAACGAACAATACAAAAAAAAACCGGATTAGCTAAGTGGTAGAATGCTGGGCTGGCACCCAGTGGACCCGGGTTCAAGCCGCACGATGTCGGTGGTGCGAGTTTTTTTTTATTACGAAAGGCAGTTATATGAACACTCTCGGCTAGATTTCGCCACCGGCGTTGACGTCGATGTCATGCACTGTATATGTATACGTATCTATATATATATGAAAACGCAAGAAAATAAAAAAAATTACAGGAAAAAAAAAACTTCAGTGCGCGAAATCGAACATGGTAGATCTGCGTCGGGAATGCGAGGCGTTAACCACTGAGCCAGCGAGAGGTATACCTCCTTCAACATTCAAACGGCAAGCTAATCACATCTACCACTTAGCGCTGTTGACAGGCATCTCGGGGGAGGGGGGTATATCGTGCTTTCAGCATTATCAGCCAGATGGCGCAATGGGCACGTGGCGGCTCTCATCTCTCACGCGTACTTTGGCCCGTGGAGAGGAAGGGAGTGGACGATCTCTCATGCGCCTTTATCTCCCTGTGGAGCGGATCATACATCTTGGCTGGCGTTGGGCTTGACTGGAACGATTCTGTTGTAGTTACGGGGTGCACAAACGTCACTGCAATCGTTGCACAGCCTCCCTTTGCGAACAGGGTGCGCTTTTCAGACACAGTGAAGTAACAGCTTAGACGCTTATTCGCGTTCATCTGTGTAGCTGTGAGTACGTTTCGTGCATCATTTGTGCGTAAGCTACGTGGGGCACGTTTCGATATGCTCGCCACTCTGCGCGTGACCTTTCAATTTATTGCTATCACGTTCATTGCTTCGCCTTTGCGGCAAAGGTGCAACTTTTTTCTCATTTCGCGTGATGTGGTTACGGACACCGGTGGCGGTGGCGGCCCACAACTCCACGGGACCCGACTTGTGATCTCATAACAGCTTTCGCTGTAAAATTGGGCAGGCAGCACAGCAATCACTATTGGCGTTTCACGAAGATTAGCGTCTATTTGAAAAGTAGTTCCGAAACCTGGCGTAGCTCTGTGGTAAAATGCTTAATTGCCACGCAGAATGATTGGGTTTGATTCCATCTGGGACCGTGACATTCATTCTTTGCATTCGTCGGGTCGGCGCTATACCGATGTCGGGTATTTCTTTACGCTCACGCTTATCATTGCCCACGTGTGTTCTGGATGTCTTTGGGTAGATACTAAGTGTCAACCATCTGTGGCACATACCGGCACACCAGCGGTGCATACCGCTCCGTGGGTATGTGCCACTGTCTGGCGGGAAGTGTTTTACGACGTACGTGACGGGATTGTGACATTATTCATTTCTTGACCAGCGCGTCGTATTCGTCAAACCATCTTACCCTCCTATGCTAATTTTGGTTCATGCCAAGTTAAGGGGGTGGCCACGAGAGCACCCAAGCGTAAGCGGTTATATAGATTGATACGTTCAAGGTCGCCGAAGTTCGCTAAGAAATGCTTCGCATTAAAAAAAAAAGAGAACCAAAGAAGTAGCCACAATACAACGTGCAATATCGGTGACCTATCAGCTTTCGTGTCTATCCCGTGTGTGTCTTTTACGACAAACCTTCCCCGAGAGAAAATTAACAGCGCGTTGCAAAACGTAACGCGTGGCATCAGTGAACGGTCTAGTGGTGATGTGCCTCTCCCCTCAGTCCTATGTATGTGTCAGAATGGAAGAGACAAAAGCCCAATCGCACCAGCAAGCGACATTTTGCGTTTAGTCGGCACACGTATGCTGTCGTTTTCTATTACGCGTCGTCCGGAGGCTGCGACTGCCAAGCTTTCGCCATCCGCACGCGCCCGCGTCGTGAGAAGCGAGCCACGAGTAGTCATTAAGTAGCAATAGGGGGCGTGCGCCGTGAAGCGGTGGCGGGGGTAGTTATCCCGCTTTCTCTTATTACGTGCTCTTCGTGTGATTGGGATGGCCGGAGAGAAACATGTGGCGCACCCGCAATCTCGGAGGCCATGTCATGGTCACCGAAAGGCCACACGGCTGTACTACCCCTGCGTGCTCGCGATAAAACTGTGCTGAATATTAGAAGAAGAAAAAAATTGCTTCATGTCATGACGTCTGCGTAGGCACGTGCATGGTCTGCCCCCCCCCCCCCCCACATTTAAAGGGAGCCCTGCGCTTTCAGAGGAGGAGCCGGACAAAGGTGCTTCACAGCGCCGCCCTCTCTATTATGTCAATGTATTGGGCTGACTTAGCACCCTATTCCTCGAGTCGCAGCGCCCCAACTCCCGATTGTGTCAGCATATAAAGCTTACATTGCGCCTCCCCCCCTATTACGTGACCAAGCCCCCCCCCCCTCCCACCCCTTAAAGGACCCTGCACATGTTTTTTTTTTTCAGAGGAGGGGGTGGGCAAGGGTTTCTCGCTGTGCCACTCTCTCTAATATGCCAAATGTATAGGGCTGACTTTGCACCCTCTTCCTCGAGTCGCAGCGCCCCAACTCCCTATTGTGTCAACATATAAAGCTGACATTGCGCCCCCCCCCCCCCCCCTCTTACATGATTAAGGCCCTCCTCCCACCTCATAGAGGGAACCCTGCGTGTGGTTTCCTTTCAGAGTAGGGTTCGGGCAAAAGATTCTCACAGCGCCACCCTCTCTTTTATGCCAAAGTAGTGGACTGACTTTGCACCCTCTTCTTCGAGTCACAGCGCCACCCTGCCGTGGTGTCTAGTGGCTAAGGTACTCGGCTGCTGACCTGCAGGTCGCGGGATCAAATCCCGGCTGCAGCGGCTGCATTTAATTCCAATAAAGGCGTAAATGTTGTAGGCTCAGATTTGGGTCCACTTTAAGAACTTGGGTGCTCTGAGCACTTGGGTGCTCAGATTTGGGTTCACTTTAAACCCAGGTGGTCGAAATTTCCGGAGCCCTTCACTACGGCGTCTCTCATATTTATGTAATGGTTTTGGGACATTAAACCCCGCATATCAATCAATCGAGTCGCAGCGCCCCCTCCCTATTGTGTCAATATATAGGGCTGACATTGCACCCCCCCCCTCTTACGTGACCAAGCCCCCCCTCCCACCTCTTAAAGGGGACCCTGCGCAGGTTTCTCTTTCAGAGGAGGGGGTGGGCAAAGGTTTCTCGCAGTGGCACCCTCTCTAATATGCCAATGTATTGGGCTGACTTTGCACCCTCTTCCTTATGTCGCAGCGCCCTCACTCCCTATGGTGCCCACATATAGGGCGGACATTGCGCCCCCTCTTACGTGACTAAGGCCCCACCCTCCCACCTCTTAAAGAGAACCGTGTGCAGGGTTCCCTTTCAGAGAAGAGGGCGGGCTGGATCGATGGATGGATGGATATGGCTGTACCCTTTAGATCGGACGGTGGCTAGCGCCACCAAGCCGTAATACTTAATGAACCAAAAACTAGATTTATTTTTTTTTCATTTTAAGAAGTGAGGTTGAGGATTCGTACTTTGCAATGAAGCGTTTAATTTTCACTCGTGCCTTGACTTTAGCCACCAGTCATATAACCTCCTTCTAGTTAATTCTACCCGCTTAAAGTCTATTTTGCCTTCCCTGTCCCTAAACCCAACTGCTTTGAAAAAAATTGCCCGAAGCTTCCCTCGGGGGAACACTGAGGAGGATGCGGAGCATATAATTGGTTAACGGGGTGTTAAAGTGCGACTTACTTGGGTCGATGGCTAAATTGGTTAACGTGGTTGTGAAATGGGGTGTTAAATTGCGACTTACTTGGGTCGATGGCTAAATTGGTTAACGTGGTTGTAGGAGGGGGTGTTAAATGAGTGAACACGTACACACGTATGCGAAAGGACGGCGCTGGTCGAAGGGACGTCGATCATTGTGTTTGTGGATTCGTTGGAATTCATTTCACCGCGACCTTGGACGTCGACGCGCCGTACAAACCAACCGACGAGCGGCAACTGAGCGAGCGAGCGCCGACCTTGAGTATATATACAGCGCGACGGCGCATGCACTGTCAGCTGTTGAATGTTCTCGAAGGAGAAGCGCGCGCGCGGCACAGATGGCGACGGCGCGACGGCGCATGCGCTGTCAGCTGTCGAATGTTCTCGAAGGAGAAGCGCGCGCGGCACAGATGGTGGGCGACGGCGCGACGGCGCATGCGCGCGCGTCAGCTGTCGAATGTTCGAGAAGCGGTGCGGACGGCGCGGACGGCGCACTACAAGGCGCGAGTATAAGATGCTTCCGCATCTAAAACTCTGCGCAATCATTCCGAACTATAGGGCGAAGCCCTTTACAGAACATTATCAAGTGTTCGGCAGTTTCTTCCTCTCCGCACGCACTGCATACCGTGTCTACCCCTTCGTATAGGGCCCGATATGTCTTGGTTCGCAATACTCCTGTCCTGGCCTCAAACAGTAGAGAACTACCCCGAGTATTATCATAGATCCTTTCCTTGGCAATTTCCTGCTTAAAAGTTCGATAGACCTCTAGTGCGGACTTTTTAATCATGCCAATTCCCCACATATCGGTCTCAGCTTCCTTCACCTTCATAACCGATAATTATTTTTGGTTTGGCCCCCTGCTGTTTTCTAAGTATTTACCAGTCAATTTTCTGGTTCGCTTCCTCCATTTTGTATCGACATTCTTCATGTACAAGTAGCTGAATACCTTCCTAGCCCAACGCTCCTCCCCCATTTCTCTCAATCGCTTCTCAAATTTTATCTTGCTGCTAGCTTCCCTGCCCTCAAATGATGTCCATCCCACATCACCTCGTACTCCCTGATTTGGTGTATTCCCGTGAGCTCCTAAAGCAAGCCTACCTATTCCACGTTGCTTAGTCTTTAATCTTGCTTGAACTTCTGATCTCATGCACAAGGGCAAAGGTTTCTCACAGCGCCACCCTCTCTGTTCTGACAATGCGTTGGACTGACTTAGCACTCTCTTCCTGAAATCGCAGCGCCCCCCTCCCTATTGTGTCAACATATAGGACTGGCATTGCACCCCCCTCTTACGTGACCAAGCCCCCCTTCCCACCTTTTAAAGGGGACCATGCGCAGGTTGTCCTTTCAGAGGAGGGGGTGGGCAAGGGTTTCTCGCAGTGCCATCCTCTCTAATATGCCAGTGTATTGGGCTGACTTTGCACCCTCTTCCTCGAGTCGCAGCGCCCTGACTCCCTATGTGTCCACATATAGGGCTGACATTGAGTCCCCTCTTTTACGTGACTGAGACCCCCCCCCCCCCCCCCCCCCCCGCCCGTACGCACGCCTATGTCTTTGTTAGCTCCCCTGTGTAGTTTTCAGCCCGGTCCTATTGAAGGAAAGAAGACGAGAAGAAAATATCTGCAACATTTTTCCTATTCGACGAATTCTGAAAGGCTTTGCAGCGATTGATTCTTCAGATACGGAAACCCAGTATGACATGGAAGCCACTCGGATACGGAAGGCATCAAATTGCCTGGAAAATTGTTTCAAGGCTCAGACAAATATTTAAAATACATAATTACGTCTGGTCTTTTTTTCTTTTTATCATTGACATTGTCGTACTTTGTCGTCGTGAAGACCAAACTTGATGTGCGGAGATCTGCTTACACGCATAATAAAACATGATTCTGTCTTTCCAATGATTTTCGCTGGCTATCGTTTGCATCCGTGAAAAACAAATGTGAGCCCCTGCGTTGATGTTGTGTACGAGAAGCTGGAATGGCCTTCTTCCAGCAGAAAATTCTTAGCGAACTCTAGCTCATGGGTCTCTCCTCCTACGTTAGAACAAGGTAGGTGGAACTGGCAGTCGCGTACAATTCTGAAGTGGTGCACGCATGAAAATAATGGCACTGAGGTCTAGGTTTCTGACGGGAGCCCGTCTGGATGGGTAGGAACTTCATGAAATGTAAGAAAGAAAAAGATACCAATCATTAAAACCAATACGAGAAAGACGCCGCGGCTGACCTGACGGGAGCATTAGACAGTTATATTTAACTGTGAGTGTGATAGCGGGAGTTAAGAGAATCGCGTTACCGTGCCGCATACGATCGTTGCAGACAGCGCCTTATAGTTTAACGGTATAGCGTTTACGTGGTATGCGTGCCCCAGCTGAGAAGGTGGCACCAGCTAGATGCGAGTAAGTAAGTTAAAGAGCAGTGAAAAGGAAAAGGAAATGAGAATGTTTGCCTGTACGCGTCACCACGCGAAGCAATGCTACAGGTTTTTTTTAGTAATAATAGAGGTAAATAACAATGAACCAAGCACCAAACACGAAAATAGTTATGTTGTCAATTTGTTTGCAACGATCTTCTCGTTAGGTCTATAGAAGTTAGAAATGGGAAGCTATTTAAAAAAATTACGCTAACTAATCCGTAATACTCAGCCATCGAAGCTAACTGAATAGAAGGGAAGTCATCTTAAGCAGTCGTTAGCTGCGAACGAAGTGAATCTTTCAACAACTACGCCAAAATCAATTCGCTGCGGGCTTGCGAAACCGCCGCCACGTTTTACGTACAGTGCGTACACCACACTAGCCAACGCCACATAGACTACTAGTAGTCTAGGTGGCATTGCACTAGCACGGCAACGTTAAATCAGAAAAATGGCGTGTGTATATGGTGAGCGGTACGAGTATGGTATTGAGTGGTACGGTACTTCGATCCCGCTATTACGCTACGCCCGCTATCACGCTAAGCCTACTAAACTATAACTGCCTATTTTTAACAAAGGAGACTTAACCCAGCTTCCTATTGTGGAGCCGAAACGTTTTTTTTTCGCTTTCGTTGTTGATATCTCTCTTTTACTTTTCATGACGTTAATATCATCAAGCTACATCTTAGTAAGCATGTAAGGAACTTTTGCTTGGCCTTGTTTGCTAGATGAACTAATTAATTTTAAATAATTAATATATGCATTTATTATGTACTGCAGAACATGTAATAGAGGGTGACAGAAATCCAGGGGCAGGGATGTTAAGTAGCAAGAAGTTTGCAGGTTGGCAAGCCGGCACCGGGGCAATGGACAAGGAGGCGCACACACACACACACACACACACACACACACACACACATACATACATATATATATATATATATATGTATACATATATATATATACATATATATATATGTATGTATATACATATATATATATATATATATATATATATATACATACATATATATATATGCGTGTCTACATGTGGACGATAACGATGATGGGGCATTTAGTGGGCACGAGGTAGTGGGCCTCTAGCTTCTCTCGAGGCTGAAAAAGACGATCTTGTGACTGAGCTGTCGAGGACACGCTGCTTTCGTCGTCCCAAGGTGTATCTGTGTTTTATTCGCGTTGTACCGCGACACTGGTGGAGGTGCTGGGCCGCAACCCTGTCTGGTGCTCCACACGCCCGCTGGGAGCCGCTCATCGAGTCCAAACGCATTGTCACCTGTAGAAACACCGGTGCATCGCTCCAGTCGACGGTTGCGAGGCCTCGCGCCAGAGCTGACTCACTCACCGGAACCTGCTAGGCACCGCACAGCTCAACTAATGGCCAACGCAAGCTCGCAACAGGTGCCCCAAGGCAGCTTTCCGACGCACCCATCTCAGGTGACCCTCTTTCAACCCCTCGTTCCCGATCGCTTTAGTGGCGGTGCCCATGAAGACGTTCACGACTGGCTTGACCACTATGAGCGTGTTGCCAAGGTAAATCATTGGTCAGCACAGGAAAAGCTTTCACGCGCCTATTTCTACCTTAACGACAGTGCTCGTACTTGGTATGAGAATAGAGAAGGCAATCTGTCAGCTTGGCCCGACTTTCGAGAGAAGTTCGTCGATACCTTCGCCAATATCGATAGAAGGGACCGTGCGCAGCAGTTATTGGAGCTACGGGTTCAAAAACCCAACGAAACCGTTGCAATGTTTGCCGAGGACATGACTCGTCTCTTTCAACGAGCTAACCCGCACATGACGGAAGATAAAAAGTTGAGTTACCTCATGCGCGGTGTCAAGGAGCAGCTTTTTGCCGGGCTACTGCGCAACCCTCCGACTACCGTGGTTGACTTCATTAAGGAGGCTACGGCTATCGAGCGGGCCCTTCATCAACGCTGCAGGCAATATGACCGCATGTCCTGCAATGTCCCAATCAATGCTATCGCCATGACGTCTGAGAGTCAGAGCTGCTTGCGAGACTTGATTAGGGAGATAGTTCGCGAGGAACTGCAGAAGTTGCGGAATCCTGTTGCCGAAAATCCCATCGCATCGATCGCTGAAGTCGTACGCGATGAAATCCACCAAGCGTTGTCTACGGCTAGTCCTGATGCTCAGCAGCATCCTATGAGCTACGCTGCCGCTCTCCGACGTCCACCACTCGCTATGTCGACGCCGTACCACCAGGTGCCGATGGCCCCTTCGTATCTGCCGCAAGAGCAGACACTGCATCAACCACCTACGCTACAGCCATACAACCAGCCATCCACAGCCACCCCATGGGCATCGACGCGTGCACCGACCCGGAAAACAGATGCATGGCGCACCGTGGACAGGCGTCCACTATGCTTTCACTGCGGAGGTGTAGAACATATTGCCCGTCATTGCTGGCATCGAGGGGATTCATTCCGTCCTCAACGACCTTGGTTTGACGGTCGACGTGTCAATGACGAATACACTCCACGCCGTGACGACACCTCTTTCTATGGAGCCCGTTATCACTTTGAGGACGGCTCTACCACTGCAGAGAAGGCAATGCCTGCTCACCCTCCTGGTCCGAGACGTCAGTCCCGCTCTCCGTCCCCCGCGCGTTCGCCTTTGTCGCACCACCGCACCTATGCGAACCTTAATACAAGAAGGTCACCTAGCCCGCGCCGGGGAAACTGAGAGCGGCGACCTCCGGGGGCAAGGTTGCAGGCCATAAAGATAACGACAAGAAGCCCCCGCAGCACGACGCCATACAGCCGATAAGCCGTGAAAACGATGAAATTGTGACTGCTGACCTTAGTGTTCTTCTCGACGGCCAGAAAGTGACAGCTTTAGTCGACACTGGTGCCGACTTCTCCATTATCAGTCAGGACCTCGCCGACAGCCTCAGAAAAGTGAAGACGCCGTGGACGGGCCCTCATATAAGAACAGCAGGAGGCCAGTTATTGATGCCCTCGGGAAGATGTACCGCAAGAATTGACATCGGAGGTTCTCCTTTCACTGCGTCGTTCGTCGTTATCGCCGCATGCTGCAGAGACGTAATTCTCGGCATGGACATTTTACGGGAATATGGTGCCGTCATCAACATACCAGAGAGCTTGATTACGTTTTGCAACAGTTCGGGCTTACCCAATTCCCCAGAGGCGCGACCAAACCAACTGCGTCTTACTGATGATGATGTGGTTCTCCCTCCGAGGTCATGCACGCTTGTTTCTGTGGCCGCCGCTGCTCAGTTTGACGCCGAAGGAGTTCCGGACCGAATTAGCTCGCTGCTCTTCACCCACGGTATTTCTGTCGCACGAGGTATCGTCAGAGTTGCTGCTGGACGCACGGACTTGCTGCTGACCAATTTTAGTGCTGAGCGCCGGCATCTTCCTAAAGGCACGGCTGTCGCTTACTTCGATGATGTCATAGATGCCGAAGGCTGCTTGGCGGTAGTCGACAAGTCGCTAAATCTTGATTCAGCGCCTGTTCTGGACGTTAGCATTACTTTGCCAAAAGACGACCGACGCAGACTCCTTGAGTTACTGGCCAAATTTCAAGACTGCTTTTCGACAACATCAAGAGTTGGCCGCACGCCTCTAACCAGGCATCGAATAATTACCGAGGAAACGGCGAGACCTATTCACCAGTGTCGCGGTACAACGCGAATAAAACACAGATACACCTTGGGACGACGAAAGCAGCGTGTCCTCGACAGCTCAGTCACAAGATCGTCTTTTTCAGCCTCGAGAGAAGCTAGAAGCCCACTACCTCGTGCCCACTAAATGCCCCATCATCGTTATCGTCCACACACATGTAGACACGCGTCAATATATATATATATATATATATATATATATATATATATATATATATATATATATATATATATATATATATATATATATATATATATATATATATATATATAATTTTTTTTTGTCTTTCACTAGCGATTTTACGTGCTGACGTGCAATGACCTAGCTCTCGCAGTCAAAGTCAATATTAATGTAAATGGAATGCTTCTAATCGCTTATTCAACGCTACACGCGCAGAGTAGGGAGAATGGAACCAGTATAGAACGGCTATAAATTCAACTCCCTTTTCACTAAAGTAAACATCTAGTAGGGCCACCTCTGAATTAAAATAAAAAACGTGTAAAGGCAAGTTGCGCTTGATTAAGTCGAGGTGGCGTGCTCTGCAGTGATGTACGAAATATCATTTGCTCGTTTTCAGATTGCGTCGGTTTTACGGTTTCACTAGGTCTCTCTAGTTTTACCAAATTCAACACTTCCTAGCTTGAATTTATCGGCGGGGGCACACTTGCTCCCGATAAAACAAATTTGATGTGAACGCCTCGATGGATGGATGCTTTAAGCACGCCCTTATTAATAAAGAGTGAAAAAGAAAGAAAAAAAAATTTAAAAATGTTGCCTAATGTTTCGTTTACTTCAATCAAAGCCTTTTTATTATATAGAAAAAAAGGGTAAATACACAACCCAACTTTCTGCGCCTAGCGGCAGAGTGTCATCATTTTCGCTACTATTTATTTAGGTCTCTTTTCCACCACGAATTCGCAAAGCATCCCGTATACAGACGTCTATCGCGTACCTGCTTACATTTTCGTTGGTTGCCCGAATCCCCGAGGCTTCATGTACGGTAGTGCTCCTACGTACACGCCAGTGGATATATTCGCATTCAATTAAAACATGATCGGTTGTTTTCGTAGCTTCTCCGCTGCGTGCACGTTTCCCTCTTCTCCAATAGAGAACACGAGAATCGGAAAGCAGTGAAGTGCGGAACCACAGATACTCTGAGGTAGCGAAATATATACCGGTGTCGGCTTCGTTGGTTGCTAGTGAAAAATCAGTGTTGTGTGAAAGCAGCTGCACCAACTTAAAATGTGATCACTGGCCTGTATACGTGAAGACTTTCTGTAGATATTGAGGGGCAAAGCGGCATGTTCACTCTTGACGAAAACATCAAGAAATGGCAGACGACTGCTCACTTCTTGCGCGACAGTGAGTATATTCGCATTTTCAACAATGTTCAGGTTAGCACTGAAAGCAGCGAGGGCATCCTTGTGAATTGTGCAGGAACGATCGTCCGCATTTAGTCGAAAGACCTCCGGCCAAGACATGACTGCCACCACGAACGGAGAGAGGTGCGCCGTTGTGGTACCGTGTGCTTGCAGGTATAAGCTCTGTTGGAAGACGAAGTTCGTAATCGACAAACAAAACCTAACAAGACGGGCGGGTCTGGAATGTCATTTTTATGAAACAAACTCCAAAGCATTTCACCGAGGGTGAACATGGTTAAGTGTGAATACACGGGGTGATGCTATGAGGGGTATTTATTAATTCGCACTATTATATTTATTAATCACACTATGGTGCCTTTATGGTGTAATGGTTCCTGGGAATCGCAATTTGATCACACGGGGGAGTTTACGTTAACTCACTGGCGAATGCCAACGGATTTTAACTTTACTCCCCCTCACGACCCGCTTTCGACGAGAGACTGAGAGAGAAGGCGGGCGCGCGAGAGAGAGGGGTGCGCGCGCAGCTGCAGCGAGCGAGGAGAGCGGAGGAGCGACACCGATATCAGCGTCGCGTCCGTGGCTTATTCGGTAGAGCGTCGCGCTGCCCCCCGCCAAGTCCTCTTTCTTTTAAAGATAGAGAGAAGACTGCGGACGCCGCCGATGGCGGTGGATGGTTTGGGGTCGCTTTTAAAGTGTATTCACACTTAAAAAAAAACATAAGGCGCAAAGACGACGGGGACGAAGTGAAGAAACGATCATACAGACACCACCGTGCCCGTAGCCTTTGTGCCTTGTATGTTTTCCCCCCCTTAAACATGAACCAGCAACAAGCCCTGCGGCTATGCCAGTGGGAAACCTCAGGGACAGTGTCCTATATTAGACTCGAGTGCAGCAGTACAAACATTTACAGCCGGTACACTTTTGAATAAAGATTTGGCATGAAATAATATCATGACGTCATCGCGAGCCGTAACAATGTGCCGTACCTTTTTCAATAATGTCGGCAGAATCGCGTGCGTGCGTGCCACGTCTTCCAATGGAAGGCGAGATAACACGGTCTTAAGAACCAGATTGCTCGTGTGAAGGTGAGCGGGTGTAGCCAGTGACGAACCTCTTTGGTACACTTTCCTAGTGTATCTTTGTTGGACCGTAAAGCGCAGGAACTGAACCAGTGAGACGCAACAGGCGCAGAAATTAAGAAATAAGCCACGTAGCGTGCACGATGCTCACAAGCTTACAACCTTGGACGCTACAGGGAGATTGTGTGTTCATGAGGAACCTACAGCCTGCTGCGATCCAAGACTTGAATGAACGCTTCGCCTATGACCGTCGCTGCCCCACCCGAACGAAACTGTGTGTTTAGAATAAATCGTACAATATTTAGGGTATACTCTGCTACGGCAGAGCAAAAAGCTGTCTTAAAGATAATAAATACATGCCGAGATTTAACATTTGCGGAGGTGGTTCATCGAATAGCATGTGCGTATTTTCGTAACGTGAGGCAGCTTGCACTATAGTTGTAGGCGATTTTCCCACGCAGACATGGTCGCCGGTTATCGGTCGCAAAGCGTGAAATTTCAGGCACATTTCAGCGAAAATTCCTGCATGACTTCTCGGAAAAAACAACACTTTCGGTGACGATGAACCTTGACTAATATGCACACTATTTACATAGTAGTAAAAAGTACTTATAATTACCAAAGAAAACATTTAGAACACGGCTCTCATCCACATAGCTCTGG
Source organism: Rhipicephalus annulatus (assembly GCA_013436015.1). Classification (NCBI taxonomy): domain Eukaryota; kingdom Metazoa; phylum Arthropoda; class Arachnida; order Ixodida; family Ixodidae; genus Rhipicephalus; species Rhipicephalus annulatus. Next base: position 5,985 of record WOVY01003965.1, on the reverse strand, counting down.
GGGCGAAGCTTGTGTAGATATACATTTCACACATGAGGTCCAACGCTGTGGAAGCTAGCGAGACTTTTTGCAATGAATACTACGACGATTTTTCCATCTGAGGAATTTCTTTTCCTTTTTGGGCTTAGTAATAAATGAAGACACTTTCCGCGTCAGAGATTAAAGGGAGTTTTAGAATAGCAGTGGGGTCGCTGCCACCACGCACGCGTCGTAACGCGTGTCACCGCCCGCACGCAGAATATCCGAAATAGCGTGCAGTGCTCGCGGCCCGCAAAGTGCTGTGTGTAGCTTCCGTGCATTTGGGTTTGCGGTCGCGCCGAAAGTCTCTAGACCTTTCCCAAGGGGGAGCAACCGCTTTTCTCAAGCTCCTATGGCGCCCGATATGCCCGCAACGCCCGCAAATGTTATTCTAAAACTCCCTAAGGCACCCCGTTATGCGGTTCACATAGAGCCTCTGTTTTCATTTCTTGATGTTTTATTTGTAGCCTTTCAGGACAGTGCACGTGCGCAATCGTGCTCTTCTCGCACGAGCGCCCCCAAGGATGAAAGCTAGCGCGAGACGCACGCCATTGCTTCCACAGCGTCGCACCTGATTGATGAAATGGAGTGCAGGAATCCGGAGCTCAAATTTGCGGAGCGACAATAACGCCGCGCCTGGCCCTGGCGGCGAGATTCCGAAAACTTTAAGAGAGACGCGGGAGAGGTCGCAGGTCAGCAGTTATGCCAACCTTAGGGACTTATCCCTAGATCTAGAGATTTTCAGCCTTCTTTAGTGATTTGGTGTCTTTTGTGTGGAATCTAGGGATTTTCGTAAGGCGCTGGAAATTTTATTTGTTTACTTATTTACAGAATACTGTCAATCCCCCATGAAGATTATTACAGGAGTGAGAATTACTGTCCCAACTTTTGACGTTTGAAACGAAAAAAAAATCAGAATAATAAAGAACATATAATCACTGAACACAGCAGTATGGCCTAGAACAATCATGCATAGTTATTTGTACCATAACAAAGTACAAAGTACTCCAATGGTACACCGACAAAAAAAAACAGGGCTTGAGAAGAAACGAAGCATAGAAAGAAGAAAAACACAGATCGGGTATTATTATCAAAGAACCGTATAAACAATAAATATATGCAGACAAGGGCTTTGGTATGACAAATTTGACATTACGTGGCTTAATTAAAGACATTACTAAGTGATCACGCTCTTTCAACTAGAAAGGATGTACAAATGAATGGGACATGGAAAGGCTGTAAAAATTAATTAGGATATTTCTTTTTTTTTCTATTTAAGAGTGTCGTGGTTTGAAGGGAATAGCTGTTTTGTAACGCGAGATTCATATAGTATGATTGATTTTTATTTATTTATTTATTTATTTATTTATTTATTTATTTAATACTGTAAGCCTTTCTCAGGCTCATACAGGGTGGGCGAGCAAATATACACAGTCGCGTACAAACCAAGCAATATCGCACATAGCGGAAGAAACAGAATCACAAGATGATGGTGAAAATAAAACTTGTACGATGAAAGCAATTGTACAAAATCATGGACAGGTCACAAAACATCGAGGTATCAGCAGGGGCTACTGTGATCAGTGTGTTCGGAAGCGCTCACAAACATAAAAAAACAAAAGTTGCTTTTAGTCTTCATAAAACAGGCTTTCTAGATTCCGAACAAATGAATCTACAGAGGAATGATTAACGCATTCACGTGGCAATTTGTTCCACTCTTCCACTGCTGACGGGAAGAATGAATATTTAAAAGTGTCACAGCGTGACATAAATGGTCTAATGCACTTATTGTGGTTGGTACGACGGGAGTGCTGGTTAGGCGGCTTTATATAGTTGTCTTTATCTATGTTTAAACCGTTGTGATACAAAAGAAAAATAAACTTTAAGGAAGAGACACGGCGACGGGCTGCAAGGGTCGGCAAGCATGCCCGCCTGCGCAGCTCAGTGACACTGTCATGCCTCGAATACTTAGAATAAATAAAGCGAAGGGCCTTGCGTTGGACGATTTCTAATTTGTCGGAAAGATATTTTTGGTGGGGTTTGTGGGGTTTAACGTCCGAAAACCACCATATGATTATGAGAGACGCCGTAGTGGAGGGCTCCGGAAATTTTGACCACCTGGGGTTATTTAACGTGCACCCAAATCTGAGCACACAGGCCTACAACATTTCCGCCTCCATCGGAAATGCAGCCGCCGCAGCCGGGATTCGATCCCGCGACGTGCGGGTCAGCAGCCGAGTACCTTAGCCACTAGACCACCGCGGCGGGGCATTCATATAGTATGAATACTGGGGAAAATCACTCTTGAGTGATAAGAGTTAAGCACGCACATATCATAAGCTCCAGAAGTGATTGCTGCACTCTCAAAGAAAGATAAATTTTGTCTTGTAGAGCACATGAACACGTGTCAAAATTACACACACCACGTGCCTTCGCCGAGCAATGTCTCCATGTGAAATAACCAGAAACATTAACAAGAACAGAGCGAAAGTAGGACTCAAGATTTGGTAAGGTGGTATACGGACCATACGGGTTCAATATTATGGAAACGGTGTACTGAAAAAAAAACAGAAAAGATGTCTGTTCGGGTGTTTTAGTTTTTTCTGCCGTGCCCTTCGCATGAAAGCGAAAAGTGACGAATAGATTTGGGCAAACCGGGAGCTGATCGAAAGTACAGAGGATATGCGCAGCTATCAGGCAGTAATTGAGTGCCCACTTACACCTACTGAAAATATTGCAACAGTGACTGCAAATGTGCAAAATTAATACAGCACCAACTTGGCGCCGTACGGTTAGCTTGGCGCGCTAAAACGAGACGCTCGCCGCTATGCGATGTTGCCTTTCCGCGGTGGAAGAAGCGGCTCGACGGAAGCATCGGTAAGGTCCGAAGTATTGTTGTGTTGTGGGCTGCCACAACAATGCAGACCACACCAAGGGACGCTCTTCACGTGAAAAGCTGTATCAGTTTCCCCGCAAGTCAGAGCCGGTTAACACAGCCGAGTTCGCGAAAGATAAAGCAAACATAACACGAAAAGCTAAAAAAAACAACAAAAAACAGGTGAGCACTCCAATTTGACTCGCTGTGGTTAAACTTCTTCTTGCTGCTTCGTGGCGACGTTAGCGGGTCATGTTCCTGCGACACGGAGGACATTACTTTAAAACTTTTCGCACATTTTAATGCCATGACCGTATAACTTCACCTTTTTATTTTTTTAGCACGCCGCTAATGTTTGCACATGACAGTACACGGCTGCTACTGCTAGATACCACATCAAAACAGCAATCATAATATAAACGTCAACATAGCACATTGCTAGAGTACGCGGCTTCATGTCGGCAGACTGATGAGACTTACCTCGAGACATACGTCGTACACGGTATTATCACGGAGGACCTGATAAATGAATTTCGAAGTGACTGGGTTGTCCTCGCATTCTATCGTCTGCTCCTCGTCATAAACTTGACTAACGAGCTCCTTTTGTTAGATTCACTTCTCAGAAGTGCTTGACCAGATCTTTATGAAGCTGCACTGCAGGCAGTACATTGCGAGGTGACTGAAACGCAGCGTGCTCTCTTTGCATGAGCACGTAAGTGAGCGGCACTGCATTGTCGAGAAGGGAAAACGTGCAATATACATCCCCGATTTCTACTTCTCCACCAAAGATGGCGCTGCCTGTCCCGAGTCGCAGCGCCACCATGCGTTGCTTTGGCTTCCTATAGGCAGGGACGACTAATATATTCTCGTAATGAGGACGACACCAAGGAAATACCTATTGGGCTTTCGTGGAGTGTTCATTGAAAGCGATGATGCCGCATTCGCGAGATACGAAAAGGCGATTTCCTTTCTGAGAATTGTAATGGCGCTGCCGGATACAGACATTTATTTCGCCAATTCCGCTTCCCTACAAAGGCATGTGCTAAATGAACGAGAATTCAGTTCAAAGTGTCATGTGTTAAAACATGTTTTATTGCCGCGTATATACATGGACAATATGATTGTAGCTCTTGGGATAAGAATGGGCGTTTATGATTAAAACGTTCGATACATGTAGCGCGTCACCGGTTGTCTCGATTTTCTGTACGAATTCGCAGTACGTACAGCAACTCCACACAGTCCATCAGCAGGGATCCACACAATCCACACAACTCATCACACGTACTTTTATAGCCTATTTCCATCACATCTATCGTTGTCTATCACACGTATGATAACGTACACTGAGGATAGATTGAAGTACAGTTGAGGCCGGCCATCCCTTCTCTGACGGCGCGTTCGTACTTGAGGCCCTTCAGGTAATCACTGCAAAAAGAAAAAAAAGAGCAAAAGCATTGTGAATGATAAAGGGAAGCTCACATAGCGTGTAAGGAGAACGTGATCACTGCTGAATTAAAAAAAAAGACAATGCGAGAGTCCTCAAAAGTGAGAGTAAGATAGCACGTTCTGTACAAAAACGGAGGTTGTTGCCCCAGGGCTTCTTGAGGTGCTCAGCGAGTGCGTTTGCGTCATCCTCGGTATGCCACGTTATCTGCAACAGCAGCAGTGTTGAAGTATGGCCTCCTCGAATAGCTCCAGCAACAGCACGTCATGAGTTAGTCACGGAGGCCACGGTTGAATATACGAGAGATGCTTGTTCACGTGGTGCTCGGATGTTTGTCGGTATACTCATAGATATCATAATCCAGCCGCATAAAGTTCAGCTTCAATGCTTCACTCAAACCTTCGTCCCATAAATGATGTAGCAGTTCGGATGAGTGAATGCAGCATGGCTTGGCAAGAAAAATAATGCATATGACGTAGTTTCCACGCCCACAATTTCGGCGCGCTTGTGCGCCGACATTGTGGGCGTGGAAGACCAAACAAAGCAGGGTCATGTAGTAAAACAGTGAAGTGCAAAACGAGGGATTCTAGCAAGAAAACAGTAACATGCCTAACAGAACGCTAGTGGTTCAACGATTACACACACTTGGGAATGCCATTCTACAGCAATTTCGTGCGCACCGCCGATCGGCCCTTAATCAGAATTAAAATTTGAAGTAGCCGTGAAAGCTGGCTAACTCACCTTAGGTACCTCATTAGCATGACGCTCATCGGATAATCCCTAACCAGCCTTGAAACCGAGTCGCATACTTGGAACGAAGAGCACTTCGAAGACTTATTCGGCTTCTGGGATGAAGCCGGGCTCATCATTGACGTGGCAGTCACAGGAGCTTCCAAGGTCAGTCCGGAAACGTCCGGCTCCTCGGTCGTTGAAAATCCCGACGTACTGACGGTGGGCTCAGTCATCGCTCTAGTAATAGTCGTCAACGCGCTTTCCATCGTGGTCGCCTCAGAAGTCGGCGCGACTGGAGTCGTCGCGGACATAATGGGATGCCACCCACGATGCGGGTACGAAATTTCGTGCCCACTTCATGACGGCCTCTCCTGCGAAAAAGTTCGTCGGCAGGTCACCCGCTCCAGCCGCTCTTGCGGACTCGGACCTGGCCGTAAAGACTGAGGTCACCTTGAGCAGAGACTCCAGCTGCGGGAACGTGAACAGGGGCGACGTAGAGGAGGAGGTAGAGGGCCACTAGCACTTCGAAGGGCAGATTCAACACGTTCATGGCTCCCAGGACAAAGGCCTTGGCCAGGGGCACCAGTACGGCGACCAAGGCTACGGCGTAAGGCAACGCGACGGCGGGCAGGAGTAGAGAGAACGCTTTGGAGCCTTCGATTATGGCATCATCTACGTCGTTAGGAGACTGCAAGGCTGGGTCTGCGGACGTAGCAGCGAAAAACAGGGCAAGCAACAGGAAGCTCTTCATCTTGCGGAAAAACATCGTGGTCACTTCAGAACTTGGGAAAACTGAGAAGGTTGTCAGCAGAATGTTGGCCGCACCTTCTGGAAAGCGGCTATGAAATTGAGACGCTGGTGGCACGTGGAAAAGAAGAGCCGGCAACTCGAGCGACACCGTGAATGAAACAGTCTG
>WOVY01003964.1:0-45951 GCA_013436015.1 Rhipicephalus annulatus | reverse complement strand
GTGAGCTGAGCTTGACGAAGGCAGAAGATCAAGTGGTTGTATCTGGCTGAACTTGTTGTCAGTAACTGTAAAGTGTGATGGTACAGCAATACAGAAAGGCACTTATAGCAGCGAACAGAGCGTCGGCCTTCGATTTCGATGTCAGACGTGTCCGAGGTAAGGCGTCGTGTCGGTAATTATATGCAGCAGCATCGAGCATTCGATGATTATCACTACGTGCCGCGTTTTTTATGGAATCAACTCTGCATTGCGCATTTTCATGCTCCAGCTTAAGAAATATTCAGGAATAATCTGGAATACTCCCAGAAATTCTTCCGCTATTTTCCCAAAGGCACTATCTACCCATGAAATAGCTTGCCAGCATAAAAAACGCAAAGAAAGAACATGTGTGACAATATATAATGAAACCAGCCAAATTGTTTTCACAGCACGGGTCTTATAAACAAGTCCAAGTAGTAACCATCAGTGGTGAATGCTGTGCTTGGCAAGTACGATTAGCGATAACTCAACCGCAGAGTCTGTTATTACAATAAAAACGTTCAAAGGAAGCTTAGAGGACGCTTGAGTTTGACGTGCCTTCTAGGATGAAGCGAGACAGCGTGTAGATGTATATACGCATAACATTATTATTATCACCTTGTGTAGTCCCGCCGTGGTAGTGTAGTGGCTAAGGTACTCGGTTTCTGACCCGCAGGTGGCGGGATAGAATCCCGGCGGCAGCGGCTGCATTTTCGTTGAAGGCAAAAATGCTTTAGGCTCATGCGCTCAGACTTGGGTGCACGTTAAAAAACTCCAGGTGGTAAAAATTTCCGCAGCCCTCCACTATTTGGCGTCTCTCATATTGATATGTTGGTAATGTGCAAATAAACGCCCCATATCAATCAATCAATCAATCAACAATCAATCAATCTATCAATCAATCAGGCATAGTCCTAAGCTCTCTCATACTAAGCTGCTGTTATGCTTTCACCGAACATTTTTTTATTTCACATAAGTGCATATGCAAGCACACAAACGTACGTGCGAAGGCCGTGCTTGCGTAGTGTGCGTGTATATCCTTTGTCCCCAAAACATGGCCTGGTTCATAACATATCAATACGTTCGACGTATATAGAGAATTTCCGTGCATTCATAGCCTGCGCAGTTTGCGTGTATATAAATCATTCTGAAGATCATCTACTGCCAACACGAACAGCGGAGTGTTCGGAAGCACACGAGCTTATTCATTAGAACCTACCAACATGAATGGACGAACGGAAGGAAGAGCGCACTCATTTGCAATCGAAACTACGAGTTTCTTATCTAAGATTCACTGGCCCAGGCATAGTTCCGTGATGTGATCAAGTGAATGGCTCACGGAGTCAAATTTTTACGCACAGCAAAACTCATTGAGATCAATGCAAACAAACTGCACGAGTCACATCGTAGATACCTCGAAAATTAATAAGGCCTTGCTGCAGCCGTGTGTAGCAACGCAGCTCAAAAGTGCTTGCACCTTTCGAAGAAAGACCCCTTGAGCAAATGTTATCTTCAACAACCTCGGGCTCAAATACAAGTTTTTAAACTTCAAGTAAATATGATACCTTTTGTCGAAGTGACGCGATGTTTGCGCGCATAGGCAGCTATTATAGCGTTGTTTTACCAGCGAAATCCTTTATGCGGATGAGAATAAGGTTGTCTGCGGCAAGCTCATTCTCGCATTCAATGAAGCAATCTGATTTGACGCCAATATCAAGAAAAGTCGGCACCGAGCTAAGCGAAAACATCTGGAAAGTTCCCCACTGACCCTGTAAAGAGCAGTGATCATTGTGTTTCGACCAGTGTTGCCAGGCGAAATGGTACCAAATAACTTGTTTGGAAAATTTAACAAAATGTCTAAATACTGCCCACTATCGCATAACACTGCAACATATTTTTCTGCACAAGATATATATATATATATATATATATATATATATATATATATATTGTCCTGACCAAGAAAGACACTGGCGCCTCGGCGCGTGGGCAGCCAAGGGAAGGTAGAGGAAGAAGAAGGCAGAATATGAACCGCTGGCCCAGGATCGGGTGTTTCTCTTGTTCTCTGTCTCGCATATATATATATATATATATATATATAATATATATATATCTATATATATTATAATGTAAATGCAAGGTCACAAGCGGTATCAGCGTCGGTACAGAAGCAGCAAGAGCTAGCCGGATGTACGGGCAGCGTCGCAGCAGCAACCAGGCAGTCTTAGCTCGTGCCTCGCGCCAACGTGTCGATGTCGCTTTAGTAGTGTGCATTCTTCTTCACTACACTTCGTCCCCCGTCGGAAAAGGAGCCATCCTGGCGACTCACGGTGAACAAAGTACGAGCGGATCGTAATAAGGATTCAGCTGCGGTACGTGAACAGTTGACGTCCCCGAAAGCGCTGGTCTGTGGATGGTGAAACGGGTTCAACGATGTACTTAACTGGTAAAGTCTGCGAGGCAATGCGGTAGGGTCCCTGGTATTTTGAAAAAAAAACTTCGAGGAAAGAAAGGCCTGTAGGCACAGTGGGAACCCAAAGCCACACAAGAGTGTCCGAAACAAAGTTAGGTATGGGTGGTTATCGTCACGCCGAGATTTTTGTCTAAATTGGTCAATGGTTGTGAACGACTGGGTGAGCTTACGGCATTCCTCGGCGCGGCGGGCAGCTTCAGAGATGGGCGTAGACTCGGAGGAATCAGGGTGGTAAGGCAGAATGGTATCTAGTGTGGTGGAAGGGTCTCGGCCATATAACAGGAAAAATGGTTGAAAAGCCCGTAGTCGCCTGTGGAGCAGTATTGTAGGCGTTTGTGACAAAAGGCAGAATTAGGTCCCAGTCACAGTGGCCTGAGGCAACATATTTTGATATCATATCCCCTAGGGTACGGTTGAATCTTTCCGTCAATCCATTCGTCTGCGGATGGTAGGCGGTGGTAGTCCGGTGAATGATACGGCATGCGGCAAGGAGTGCGTTGACGACTTCAGAGAGGAATACACGTCCTCTGTCGCTGAGAAGTTCACGCTGTGCGCCGTGACGGAGAATGAAGTGCCGCAGGAGAAAAGAAGATACGTCACGTGCTGTGGCCGCAGGCAAAGCGGCTGTTTCTGCGTATCGCGTGAAATAATCGGCAGCGACAACAATCCAACGGTTTCCGGAAGCCGTGAATGGAAGAGGCCCATACAGATCGATCCCAATGCGGTCAAAAGGCCTGGCTGGGCAAGGGATGGGCTGTATCGGACCAGAGTTATGATGAGGCAGAGCTTTCTGTGGTTGGCACTGCGGGCACGACTGAATGTACTAGCGCAAAAAGGTGTACATTCCTCGCCAAGAAAACCGGGAGGAAAGCCGAGCGTATGTTTTTAAGATGCCCGCATGTGCGCACTGAGGGTTAGTGTGGAAAGCTGAACATATTGCAGCACGAAGATGGCGAGGTATGACCAGTAACCACTTTCGGCCGTCAGACTTGTAATTCCTGCGATAAAGGAGGCCATCACGGTCCTCAAAGTGAGCCACTTGACGGCGCAACGTTCGAGAAGATGGAGAAGTTGACGGATCCATAAGGAATCGCAGAAGAGAGCTGATCCAGTCATCCTTGCGTTGCTCAGACGCCATGTCACAGTTTTCTGGGAACGCAACCGTTTCGTCCACGGCATATGAACATGCGGAGCTTTCGGAGGACATAGGTGAGCGTGATAGAGCGTCGGCATCAGTGTCACGTCGGCCAGACCTGTACACAACACGCATGTCAAACTCTTGCAACCACCAAGCCCAACGAGCTAAACGGCCAGAGGGGTCCTTCAACGTGGATAACCAACAAAGCGCATGGTGATCGGTGACTACGTCGATAGGGCGACCATATAGGTACGGTGTAAATTTACCTAGACCCCATATAATTGCGAGACACTCCTTCTCTGTCACAGAATAGTTCTTCTCCGCTTTGGTGAGGGTACGGCTTGCGTATGCGACTACGTACTCCTGGAATCCCGATTTGTGCTGTGCGAGCACGGCGCCGAGTCCAACATCGCTGGCATCAGTGTGTACCTCCGTCGGGGCAGTCGGGTCAAAATGACGCAAGATTGGCGGCGAGGTTACTTTTCGAAAGCAACTTTTCGAAATCATCGTCACAGGCAGGTGACCAAGCGTAACTGTTCGAGTCACTACGTAGAAGTTCAGTCAAGGGGGCGGTGATCATAGCAAAATTTTGAATAAAGCGGCGGAAATACGAGCAGAGGCCAAGAAAGCTGCGCAGATCCTTCAGAGACGCAGGTTTAGGGAACTCTGCAACTGCCCGAAGCTTGGCGGTGTCAGGAAGAATACCCTCTTTAGATACAACATGACCGGGGATGGTGAGCTGACTTGCGCCGAAGCGGCATTTCTTCAGGTTGAGCTGAAGGCCGGCGTCAGTTAGGCACTGCAGCACTTCATCTAGCCTGCGGAAATGCGTTGGAAAATCCGGTGAAATTATAATCGCGTCATCCAAGTAGCAGAGGCATGTTTTCCCCTTCAGGCCACGCAAAAGATTGTCCAACATCCGCTCGAATGTTGTGGGTGAATTGCAAAGACCAAAAGGCATGACACAGAATTCGTAACGGCCATCAGGTGTGACAAAGGCCGTCTTAGGCTGATCTTCAGGTGCCAGAGGGACTTGCCAGTAGCCACTCCGTAAGTCAATAGAAGAGAAGAACTCCGCACCTTGGAGGCAGTCAAGGGCATCGTCGATTCTCGGTAACGGGTAAACGTCCTTTTGAGTTATTTTGTTAAGACGACGGTAGTCAACACAGAAGTGAATTGACCCGTCCTTCTCCTTAACGAGAACGACTGGAGATGCCCAGGGGCTGTTCGAAGGCTGGATGACGCCACGCTGAGCATGTCAGCTATTTGGTCATCGATAACCTGGCACTCGGCTGTGGACACGCCATAGGGTCTTTGACGCAATGGAGCATTGGTACCCGTGTTGATGCGGTGACACACGGCTGACATGCGGCCGAGGGGAGTATGCTGGCAGTCGAAGGAATAACGGAACTTGTTCAGCGGTCGTAGAAGCTGAGCACGTTGCGAAACGGTTAACGTGTCGGCGATAGAGCTGCTCAGTACATCCGGCCTAGTAGTCTGCGGCGAAGAGGCACAGGTCACTCCGGCGACTTCGTGTTCGCCGGAAGGACCAGCCGGCATGTCGATAATTGCAGAAGGGTCGAGACTGTAAACACGCCCGACGCACTCACGCTGAAGTAGTGTTACAGCAGGACATGACGACAGGTTCGAGATGAGCAGTCTGCTGACGCCTTCATGAAGTTCTAGAAGGGCATAAGGTAGCGGCGAACACTTGCGACGAACGAAAAGGGCAGATGGCGTGAAAAGGGCACTAGACTCGCCGAGAGAGTTGCAAGACACCATGTTAAGGGCAAAAGAGTGCGGCGGTATGATGACGTCTTCAGCAACAACTAGTTTGTCCCGGTTTCATGAGCATCATATAATGAAGCGTCGTCAAACACTTCAAATGCCACCTCAGCGCGAGAGCAGTCGATGACGGCCTTATTAGCGGAGAGAAAATCTCAGCTAAAAATGAGGTCGTGGGGGCAGGAATCCAACACTAGCAATTCAACGACATAAATGAGGCCATCAATCGCGATGCGACCAGTACAGGCAGCGGCCGGTGTGACGTGATCTGCGCTGGCTGTACGAAGTGATATACTTGCTTGTGGCGTCATAACTTTTTTGAGCAAGCGGCAGAGTCTAGCACTTATCACTGAAACAGCGGCACCAGTGTCGACAAGAGCGAGGGCAGCGACGCCGGCCACATGTACGTCCACAACATTCGTTGTTGAAGTGAGAGGCCTTGGTCTTTTCGCTGGCGACGCAGTTCCTGCCTCTGGAACTGTGGCAATTAGTTTTCCCGCTCCGGCGATGAAGGACGACGACGCATCGGCGATAGCGAGTGCCGTCGAGGTGGTGGCGAGCGGCGGTTAACAGGAGGGCGGTGGTCGGCATACGATGACGTCTGGTCGGCGGCTGAGAGCCTGTGAACGAAGGGCGCGGTGGCACATAAAGGGCAGGTTCGAAGGTCTGGTCGTAGCTCTGGTGGTAGACAGGGACGCGCCAACGGCAGTATCGCGCTATGTGGCCAGGTAACTCACAGGCAAAGCATATTGGGCGATTGTCGAGTGTACGCTATTGTCCACTACTCTGGACGGACCTTGACTGAGCGAACCGAGGAGTGGGTCGGAGCAGCAGGGCTGAGGGAATTGTCGTAAAAGTCTGAAGAGGTGATGAAGCCGCCACTTTAGCATAGCTTAGAGGTGCATTTACCTCGGCACAGGCAACAGGGCTCGGCAATGGTGAAGTGTCACGGGCAGATGGCAGAGCCGCGCAAACTTGCTCCTGGATGACTTCGCGAATGTTTGCTGGCAGAGGTGACGGTGGTTGGCCGGCTGTTGATAGCAGCGAAAGCTGACGAGCGACCTGAGCACGAACAAACTCCTTGATCTGCGATAGCAGTGACTGAAGGTCAGATGTGGTGGTCAGGCTTGAGAGGGTGTCATCCGGGACGTCAGGGCGTCGCGTGAGAAGACGCTGTCGTCGCAGCCCGTTGAAACTTTGACACAACTCGATGACCACAGAGACAGTGACAGGGTTCTTGGAAAGCAGCATTTGGAAGGCGTCGTCGGAAATGCCTTTCATGATATGTCGCACCTTGTCAGTTTCTGCCATCGACGGGTTGACACGCCGGTAGAGGTCGAGGATGTCCTCTATGTAGCTGGTGAATGTCTCACCAAATTGTTGGCACCGGCCTCGTAGGCGTTGTTCTGCGCGACGTTTGCGCACACCAGGGCGTCCAAAAACATCTGCGATGCAGAGTTTGAAGGTGGTCCAAGTGGGGATATCCGCCTCATGGTTTCTGAGCCACAGCTTGGCAACATCCGTTAAATAAAACATCACGGTACCAAGCTTTGTGGGATCATCCCATTTGTTAGTAGCGCTGGCTCGTTCATAAGATTCAAGCCATTCCTCAATGTGTTTCTCGTCGGTGCCGCTGAAGATGTGGGGTTCTCGAGAGAGCTGGGCACCGGGACAGCTCCTGCGTGGCGAAGCAGGTGGGGGTGTGAAGACAGCGTCGTCAGGTATGACGGACGGCAGCTTTCGGCTACGCCGTTCCAGGACTGGGGAAGACCGCAGCACTCTCCACCAAAATATAATGTAAATGCAAGGTCACAAGCGGTATCAGCGCCGGTACAGAAGCAACAAGAGCTTGCCGGATATACGGGCAGCGTCGCAGCAGCAAGCAGGCAGTCTTAGCTCGTGCCTCGCGCCAACGTGTCGATGTCGCTGCAGTAGTGGGCATTCCTCTTCACTACAATATAATATATATATATATATATATATATATATATATATATATATATATATATATATACAGTATAAAAAGAGGTCGACAAACGTGCGAAAAAACACTAGTTTTACTAACGTTTCGGCAGGTGGGCCTGCCTTCGTCGGAGTGAATGGTTACACATGGCACACAGGGCACATATATAAGCCGCTTCGTTGCGTATCACACGGCTAAGTCATTATCAGTAGTATAGGAAACAAGATTATATATCACCAAAGGTACGTGGCTATAGTGTATATACAGCTGAAAACGCGTATCATTATACAATAGTGAATTGGCACGTATTAGATACCCTACAACTTGTGTGGAATGAAACAGGTCAGCAAAATAACAAACTGCGCACGCAGTAGCTCACTTGGTCATACGTTCTGCGGGATAATCACAGCCTAAAAACATTCAGTAAGCCTTTAAAAAAGAAAAAGAAGTTTAGAGAGATAAACAAAATCACAAAGCAGGCAGAGCAAAATGAATGCGAGTAAATGGTGAAGCGACAAAGGCCACCTACATTATGTAGGTAATATTTGACAATAGGCCAACATCGTGCGAAGAATATACACTTGTCAGTAAAACAAAAAAAGCGATTTACTAAGGCAATATGCAAGTAAGCGTACCCGGGCTCTCGTTCATGCCGGCAGATAGTGTTTTGAATTTATGAATTAAAAATGACTCTTTTACTTCGCGCTCATGGTGTGATTTAAAACCCCATTCCAGTATTGTAGCTATCATGTTACTGAATGAATGACCTGCCTCGGTGACGTGCCTTGAAATCGGTAAGTTAGGAAGGACATGCACATGAGCTTTATGATTATTGAAACGGTATCGAAAAGCAGTTTCAGTATGACCTATGTATTGTACATGACAGATTGAGCATTCTAGCAAATATACGACATTTGCAGTATCACAAGTAAAGTGCGTGCACACATGACGACAACAACACTGGCAGCCAGTACTGCGACGAACTTCAAGTTCAAAATTAGGGGCAGTTTTACTTGTGATACTGCAAATATCGTATATTTGCTAGAATGCTCAATCTGTCATGTACAATACATAGGTCATACTGAAACTGCTTTTCGATACCGTTTCAATAATCATAAAGCTCATGTGCATGCCCTTCCTAACTTACCGATTTCAAGGCATGTCACCGAGGCAGGTCATTCATTCAGTAACATGATAGCTACAATACTGGAATCGGGTTTTAAATCACACCATGAGCGCGAAGTAAAAGAGTCATTTTTAATTCATAAATTCAAAACACTATCTGCCGGCATGAACGAGAGCCCGGGTACGCTTACTTGCATATTGCCTTAGTAAATCGCTTTTTTTGTTTTACTGACAGGTGTATATTCTTCGCACGATGTTGGCCTATTGTCAAATATTACCTACATAATGTAGGTGGCCTTTTTCGCTTCACCATTTACTCGCATTCATTTTGCTCTGCCTGCTTTGCGATTTTGTTTATCTCTCTAAACTTCTTTTTCTTTTTTAAAGGCTTACTGAATGTTTTTATGTTTTTAGGCTGTGATTATCCCGCAGAACGTATGACCAAGTGAGCTACTGCGTGCGCAGTTTGTTATTTTGCTGACCTGTTTCATTCCACACAAGTTGTAGGGTATCTAATACGTGCCAATTCACTATTGTATAATGATACGCGTTTTCAGCTGTATATACACTATAGCCACGTACCTTTGGTGATATATAATCTTGTTTCCTATACTACTGATAATGACTTAGCCGTGTGATACGCAAAGAAGCGGCTTATATATGTGCCCTGTGTGCCATGTGTAACCATTCACTCCGACGAAGGCAGGCCCACCTGCCGAAACGTTAGTAAAACTAGTGTTTTTTCGCACGTTTGTCGACCTCTTTTTATACTGCATTTTCCACCGGATCCATTGAATATCACCCCACCATATATATATATATATATATATATATATATATATATATATATATATATATATATATATATATATATTGTGCTATGATACTGAGGGGACGGGTAGAAGAAGAGAAGAACGAGGTGGGCACGAGCGGTGATCAACCAGATCCCTGGACTCTCACATTCATCATCTCTCGTGAATAAAGGCGTTTTACCGTAGCAAGATTGGTGGAAGGTGTGAGGTACAGCGGAGCGATACCAGGCGAACGATCACGGAAGCGGTGTCTCAAGAACTCCGTCGAAGCCGCTGACTTGCTGGTCTACCACCACTCTCTATGGATCCGGTTGCTGACAGCGACAACACGCACTCTTCGTCTGGCGCTACGTGGCCCCGACACACGGTACCACGAAGTTTCTCTGGGAAGGTCGGAGAAGATGTCGACGAATGGCTGAAACACTCCAACCGTGTGAGTAAGTACAATTGTTGGGATGCGACCTCGCGGTTGTCCAACGTCGGATTGTTCCTTCAAGGGACGACGTTGGTGTGGTTTGAAAACCACGAATAAACAATAACAACCTGGGTAGCGTTTGAAAAAGAAATAGCGAGCTGCTTCGGGGACCCATTGATGCAGAATAAGCGCGCTGAGCAGCAAACTTTGATGCAGCGTGCTCAAGTCCCTGGTGAAACATGCACAACGTAGATTGAATAGATTCTGAAATCGTGCAAGTCTGTAGATCCACATATGAAAGAAGATGACAAGGTTGGGCATCTCCTCAAAGGGGTTGCTGAGGACGTCTACAATTTCCTTATCGGCAAGGACACCTTGGCGTCTGTAGCGGACGTAATTCAACACTGCCGCACGTTTGAGACCCTGAAGGCTAGGCGCATCACTCACAAATTTGGTAGACTTGCCAACGTCACCACCGTTGCAAGTGTCGACGTCCCTCCAACATCATCCTGTGATCTTGCCTCGATGATCAGGCAAATCGTACGCGAGGAACTTGACGACGTGATGTTGTCAACCCGCCGAGGGCGCATGCTAGCAATGCCTCCACGCCATACGACGCAATGTGTGCTGTCGTTGATGCCACGCAATATGATGTGCCCCAATAAAGAGCACCAGAGCCCCCAACTGACAACCTACAGCATCGCCGTGGTTTCCAGAACGCCTCCCGCCAACCACCTACACTGGAGTTTTCGTGGGACGATCATGGGTACATGGCGCCTCGTGGAAGGTTTGGCGACGTGCGTGAGGCCCCTGTGTGCTATAACTGTGGTCTCCGTGGACATGTGACTCGATTATGTGGTTAGAGGCATCGCCCCCAGCAGTGCTACTACGAGGGATCATCAACTTCTCGACAAAACCACTAACGTGGTGGTATGCGCTCGATGCGGGACGCGTTAGTTGGGGACAGCTTCCAGCAAACCACCCACAGTGATAAACATGTGGGACACATGTGATACACATGTGGGAATTCACGCAAAGACTCACTTTCCTCCGAGCTAAGCTTGACGCCCCCCGCAACACGCCGGTTCCGTTCCCCGTCTCCTGGTCGACGCGTCACCTCCCCGCCTCCGGGAAACTAGGTGGTGCGGCCAATGGAGGTGAGGTCGCCGAACATTTTCCACTGCATACACCCATGCCTCCACCCGTTTTTATGACGCAAAATAAGGTCCCCGTGCTTATCGGTGGACTTCCTACGATGGCTTTGATAGATACTGGAGCAGCTGTTTCAGTGATGAGTCTTAACTTCAAATTGCGGCTAGGAGATAAAGTGATGTTTCGCTGGGACAGTTGTGCATCATTTCGTGCAGTGAGCGGAAGACGCTGTGCCCGATCGGTGTGTGTGTTGTTAGTGTCACTTTGGGCGACAAGGTGTTCGAGGCTGAATTCGCTGTCCTGACCAGCTCTGCCCATGACATCATCTTGGGGATCGATTTTCTACGCGAGTGCGGTGCTACTGCAGATTGCAGTTCTGGTGAGATTATGCTATCGGCATTTACTTGCGATCCCAGTTGCTGTCAAGGATCTATCACCGTCATTGAGGATGTTGTCTTGCCACCCAACTCGATGAATAACGTACGCGTGGACGCCTCTGCCTCGGATGCCGGCACGTTTGATGTTCTTGTGGAGCCCGTTCCTCTCAATTGCGCCAAGAAAGTATGCTCGTTCCACATTGTGTTCTGTCAATCAGTGATATACGATCAGCCTTATGTGTGTCGAACTATTCAAATGAACCTGTCATGCTACCCTCCGGATTGCGACTCGGCTCCTTCGAACAAAATGCGAACAGTTTTAAAGCATATTTAAGTGACGTGAGCGTAGATCATATTCGTGCAACGCACTATACTGAAGCCAACTTTCTGAGTATAGTAAACAAGTCGCTATCATCAGAAAAGTGTCAAGCTTTGGTCGAAGTCCTTGCGAAGCACGCTACTATATTTGACTTCGCGCAGAATGAAGAGCAAATAAGTGTACCCGAGTTGCGTACTCGCCACTTGATTGACACAGGATCCGCTCACCATATCCGACAGAAACCATACCATGTCTCATCTGCGGAACGCAAGGTCATTGCTCAACAGGTAGAAGAAATGTTACAGAAAAGGGTCATACAAGAGTGGTGTAGCCCTTGGGCTGCCCCTGTGATTCTTGTCCGAAAGAAGGATGGTATGGCTAAACTCTGTTACTAAAAAGGTTGTCTACCCGCTTCCCAGGATTTATGATATCATCGATTGTTTACATTCGGCATCGTACTTCTCCATGGTGGATTTATATCTGGTTATTGGCAAATCCTCATGCACTCGAATGACAAAAAGAAAACGGCCTTCATTAACTGAGATGGCCTATTTGAATTCAATGTCATGCCTTTTGGCCTATGCAATCCTCCAGCCACGTTTGAGCGCTTCATGGACACTTTATTACGTGGACTGAAGTGGGAAGTTTGTCTTTGCTACCTGGATGACATTATAATTTTTGGGCGTACATTCGATGAGCACAACAATCGTCTAGACATTGTTCTCACCTGCCTTGAGAAAGCTAAGCTCACCTTGAACTCTAAGAAGTGTCACTTCGGCAGCCGTGAGACTATCGTTCTCGGTCACCTGGTGGACAAGCATGGCGTTCAACCCGACCCCCAGAAAGTTGCTGCAGTCAGCAGCTTCAAACAACCTCAGTCGGTACGAGAGTTGCGAAGCTTTTTGGGTCTATGCTCGTATTTCGGTCGCTTCGTGCCAAGGTTCGCTGACGTCGCCTACCCTTTGACGTCCCTACTCAACAAGAACGCACCTTTTCGGTGGTCAGTGGAATGTGAGTCGTCTTTTTCGCAACTCAAGTTTGTTCTTACGTCAGGGTCCGTACTTCGCCACTATGACCCATCTGCTGCCACAGAAGTTCATACCGACGCCAGTGGTGTAGTTATCGGCGCCGTCTTGGTCCAACGCCATGGAGCTGCTGAACACGTCGTTGCCTATGCAAGTCGCTGTTTAAGTAAACCGGAGCGAAACTATATTGTCAGAGAGCAGGAATGTCTCGAGGTTATATTCGCCATGCACAAGTTTCGCCCTTATATCTATGGACGCCGATTCTCGATTATCACGGACCACCACTCTTTATGTTGGCTCACTGGACTTCGGGACCCATCTGGTCGTCTTACTCGTTGGGCTTTACGATTGCAAGAACACGACTTTGAAGTCTGTTACAAGAGTGGTCATCGTCATGCTGACGCTTATTGCCTTTCACGGCTTCCCCTTCCGACAACCGAGTGTGACACTGACAACTTTGATGAATATTTGGCAGTAGTGGATACTCCGTTTCCTGCCCTAACAACGTTTCGAGCAGAGCAACGCAGTGACAACAGGCTCGCTTCTTTATTTATTTCCGGAATGAATGGTCAACGTGCATTCGTCGTAAAGGATGGCGTTCTTTACAAAAAGAATTATTCCGGCGTAGGCTCTCGCCTATTTCTAGTTGTGCCTACCAGTCATCGACAACACGTACTTCGAGCCATGCACGATGACACAAAATTTGGCCATATGGGTTTTTCTAGGACATTTTATCGCACGCAAGCATGCTTCTTCTGGCCGGAGATGCGTAAAAGTGTAACTGCATATGTTGCGAGCTGTAAGCAATGTCAACGCCAAGCGTCCTACAACTCCGCCAGCTGGACTACGTCATCCCAAAGCAGCCCCGGGTTTACCATTTGACGTCGTTGGTGTTGACCTGTTCGGCCCTTTTCCGCGATCAACTAACGGCAACCGATGGATTATTGTGGGCATTAACCACCCCACGCGCTACGCCGAAACTGCGGCGATTCCTGTGGCAACGGCCACTCAAGTTTCCCAGTTCATGCTGTCGCACGTTATATAACGCCATGGATCCCCCCATGTTAGCATCAGTGATCGCGGGCGGCAATTTGTAGCCGATGTAGTTGAAGACCTCCGTCGTCTCGCTTCGTGCCATTTACGTCACACTACTCTGTATCACCCGCAGGATAATGGTGTGACGGAACGAACTAACAGGACTCACGTCAACATAATTTCCATGTAAGTTGATTCCGGACACAAAACATGGGACGCGATCTTGCCATTTATAACTTTCGCCTACAACACTGCACAACACGAAACAACGAGATACAGTACATTTTATCTGCTCTACGCAAGCCAACCCCGCACAGCTCTTGACACTATACTTCCTTTTTCCGAGACTGATAAACCTACTCTCGCCGAAACCATTTGCCGTGCAGAAGAAGCCCGGCGAATCACCTGTCTTCGAACTTTCGTCTCCCAGAAACGTTGCGACAGAAGTCACCGGCACGTATTGTTTGAGAAAGGGGATTTGGTGTGGCTGTGGACGCCGCTTCGCAAGCAAGGCCTCTGCCAAAAGTTTCTGGCCAACTACGCTGGTCCGTTTGTTGTCCTGGAACGCCTCAGCGATGTCACATACCTGATATATCGGCTGTTGTCAACTGGCCGCCGCTCAAGCAAGACCAACGTCGTTCATGTCGCCCGTTTAAAGCGCTATCATCATCGCAACGAAACCTAACTCGCCCAGTGGGCATCGTCTGAAAAGGGGAATTGCTACGATACTGAGGGGACGGGTGAAAGAAGAGAAGAACGAGGTGGGCACGAGCCGCGATCTACCAAATCCCTGGACTCTCGCATTCATCATCTCTCATAAATAAAGGCATCTTGCCGTAACAATATATATATATATATATATATACATATATATATATATATATATATATATATATATATATATATATATACGTTCAAGTATTTATATATATATATATAAAGTGCGTTTGAAGATGGTGTACAGTTTAACGTTATATTTACCCGCATTCCTTTTTCTTTCAAAGGAAAATTTTGTTTACATGTTTTTATTGGTGATGTCATACAGGCGCCTGGGGGCCCTATAAGAGACGTTGATAATACAAAAAATACGATGAGTGTAAACAATGTGCTTGCTCTTGTGAGGCAAATACACGTCACAGGGCTATTTCTGGTTTCTATGGACACCATGAGTGAGACCGATCATTGGGCTAAAGCCTCCGCCTTGCGGTGCGTTAGAGCACTGACAAAATCACACTTGTATTTAAAACGCGCCGAATGAGACAGACGCGTGGCAGTACGCGTGGCAGGTACTAGTCGCTCAGGCCACAGTCATATGAACTGTCTTGCCACTCCAAGGGGACGGCAGTATACCCCGCTCTCGTCCTCTTCTGTACGAGATATATATAGGGCACGTTTGAGCAGCAGTTAGAATCTGTGGCTGATACGCAGTGGATAGCGTGCTCGGCACTTGTGGCGACAAATTGAGAGGTCATTATTTCAATGCCCGTCGACGCAAATTTTTAATTTACATGTAGTTACATAAAATTTTTTAACATCGTTTCCAATACAGAGATACGTCACTGAAGTCTTAGTGAACCTCGACACATATAACTGTTTCACGTTAAAATTCCATGAACTGTGGGAATCGGTTTCATGTCAAGTTGTCAGCGAGTACTCATCTATGCCACATTTCTTAGTTTCTTTCGCATAGGCTTTACGGGGTGCATCAACGGGTTCTTGTCAATGTGGTAGTGGTGGTCGACTGCACTGGCCTTTAAAGCGAAATTTATTATCTGCCGCAACGTCAGCACTCATGTTACGGCACTGACGTAAATATTATGGAAATGAAATGCGCGCTATGGTGCGATGTTGTGAATATCATTCCTCAGAAGATTTCGTCGTTGTCTAACAACGCTAGAATATATTTAGACGAGTAATATCAGTGCGTAAATAATAGCTATCCGACTGTTATAAGAACGAAGCCGACACTGAAGCCAAATTGATGTTAACCCGACATGATGTGCGTCTCGTAGAAGTGCATATGCAATGTTCAAGTATCTCCTTGTTGTAAGTTTTGATAGCTTACACTAAACCATAATCAATTTGCACTGACTTGATGTCTGCACAGTACCTTTTTCAAAGAGGATTCAAGACCTTGTGGGGTGCTGTGGTAAAATACGTGACTCCCACATGAAATTCATGGGTTCTATTCCTGCAGTGATCTTGGGTGTTATTCTTTGCAGTTGTCGCGTCAAAGCTGCTGATGCCGTGTTTTTTAAAGGTTCTCTAATTTAAATTACGAAGGTCTGTTGTCACTGCTCTTAGGTAATTGAAAACTTTGAGCTACTTACCCGCATATCGCAGCCCGTGATATACTGGTGTGAGACAAACACGACTGAAAGAAAAGATGTATACATGAATTTGACGTTTTTTTATGTCGGCGCAAAACACATATTTTCATACCCTTGTGCACACCTATGCCGATTTTCGTCTATAATAAAGATATGAGCCAATACGAGAGCACCAAGACGTAATTGAGGAGATAGATAGATGAATGATATGCAGATTATAGACAGAAACGGAAAAAGAACAATTGGTTCTCGAAGGATTGCTTCGCGTTAACACTACATTCTTTGTGAGCTGCCTATATAAATTGAAAAAAATTATTGAACGCTACAAATATACACTGTTTAGGAGGTTGCCATCAACATAGTTGTATTCATGCGGAAAGCTTCCAGGTGTTTATAAATACATACATACATACATACATACATACATACATACATACATACATACATACATACATACATACATACACAACATACATACATACATACATACATACATACATACATACATACATACATACATACATACATACATACATACATACATACATACATACATACATACATACATACATACATAATATACGCTCACGAGTTAGTGCCAGTTAGGGTTGCCCCCTCCACTCGCGAAAGAGTTGGTAAGCCACTACCACCAGTGGAAACCCTGGTTTAGTTGTCGAGGGTTCGAGTGTCTCTCGGGACACCCTCGGGTAATCTTTATTTTCAGCTTGATCCTTCATCATTTTTTTGTCGCAGTGCTCCTGTTCAGCCATTTTTACGGTTAGCACGTGAAAAAATCTGTCAAAAACGAATAAAAAGCCCAATTCAGGCCCGAGCTCTGATATTTTTTCTTAAGGTCTATTAATACTCTCTTCGGTGGGGTTATGCTACTCTGTTTCGGGCAGCGTTACGTTGCTTTGTTAATGGGGAGTACTTTGACCCAATATGGGGTAATCACTGTACTCTGCCTCAACAAGAGGCGATTTGCCCAGGAAAAGAGAGAAATATGGGACAAAATTACTCCACCTAAGAGAGTGCCGAGCACTCTTGTTTTTAGAGTGTATATGAATTTATTCAGTGACGTCTTCAACTATCTTAATAATAAAAAAGAATTATCGTATTCGTAACTTCAAATGTTCCTTTCGCCTCGTTTTTTGAGATCACTCATAACAACATAGGACATATGTTTATCGATGTGTTTACTTGTTTATTTGGGTATTTTGGTCTAGCCTTTCGGTGTTTTTTCACAGGAGCCAGGAGATTGTGTGAGATCGCATAAGTAACGCATCGTGAGACTCGAGAAAGAAGTCAAACTATACACCTTATGTGGAATTGCTGCCATCTGCCAGCCGTCGTGTGCATATCACTATATACTAGTGGCTCAGCGCAGCAAAGTACGCGCAGTCCACATGTGTTTGCGTTAGGTATGCGCACGGCGTATCGACGTGGTTAGTATATTGTCTGATAATCAAAATGCCGGCTGATAGCTGCGTCTTTCGCAGCACACAGAGAGGAACTCGAAATGCCGAAGGTAAAGAGACAAGCCGTAAACTTTGTGCCTTGTTATTTTGTATAGCTGATGATGTTTCTAGCATGTGCTCCGGCTACTGCTGCCGAAACACATGTTTGCGTTCTCCTTCCTAAACAAGTAAGACTTGCAATAGCATTTGCATTCCTCTAACCTCAGATTGTTGCATGGCTCCGCCGTGGCGGTGTAGTCGCTGAAGTACTGTTGTGCTGACCCGCAGGTCACGGGATCGAATGCCGGAGCGGGAGCTGCTGTTTTCATGGAAGCGAAATGGTTGTAGGGCCGTGTGATCAGATTTGGGTGCACGTTAAAGAAGCCCAGGATGTCGAAATTTCTGGAGCTCTTCACTACGGCGTCTCTGATAATCACACGTTGGGTTTGAAAATTAAGCCCCACATATCACAAAAGATTGCTATACACGCCGAAGGAACGCAGTGTTTGCAGTGTTTTCACTTGCCGCCACTTACCAAGTGAAAGCGACTCGCACGCTCGACGGTGAAGTACCTTCACGCAACAAACTATATGGCAGCTGATTGCGCCTTTGTACATTTTATTAATGTGCTTTGTTTTTTATCTTTGAGTTAACGCACACACTGAATTACAAGGAAGTGCCCCGCCGCAATAGTCATGTGGCTAAGGTACTCAGCTGCTGACCCGCACATGGCGGGATCAAATTCGGGCTGCGGCAGCTGCATTTTCGATGGAGGGCAAAATAGTATTGGCCCGTGTGCTCCGATTTGAATGCACGTTAAAGACCCGCAGGTGATTAAGACTACGGGAACTCTCCAGTACGACAACTCTGTTAATTATATGGTCATTTTGGGATGTTAAACCCCACATATCAATAAAGTAAAAGCAATTGCGCGTCATCGGTTCATTCTTAAACAGGGAGCGACGTCATGCTAAAGGACCATTGTTTTGTGTTGCTTTGTTTTGTCTTCCGGAGTTTGACAGGTTGCCGTATAGTTGGATGATATGCGCATGCCTGTGCATGTTTATTGAGCATTCGATGTACTTGGCATTATCAACAAAGTGCACAAACGTGCAACTAGCTGCAATAAAGCTTGTTGCGTGCAAGTGGTTTCTGCCTAAAGCGTACGATTTGAATAATTGATTTATATGTGAGGTTTAACATCTCCAAACTACCATATGATTATGAGAGATGCCATAGTGGTGCGGTCAGGAAATTGCGACCTCCTGGGATTCTTTAACGTTCACCCAAATCAGAGCACATGGGCATCTTTTTTGCTTCCATTGAAAATGCAACCACCAAAGCCGGATTTGATCCCGTGACCTGCGGGTCAGCAGCCGAGTACCTTAACCCCAAGACCACCACAGCGGGGAAGCACGCTAGGAGCGTTGACGTTAGTCATGTTAATACATACATGCATGTGATTATTATCAAGTTTGGACGTGTCATTTACCTTCGAGGTGCGTTCGCGTCACGTAATACCAACTTTGTTTTATGCGAAACAGCTGCGAATGCCTCTTGAGCGTGGCATATCGTCATGTTGTTACATGACGCGCACCTGATGATTCTCTTGGTTGCACCAGTCGCATACCTTCATCATCCCACTCACGTCACGTAGTACCAAGTTATATATATATGCGAAGCTAGCGAAACGTCCGCGAGCGCTCCATGAGCGTGGCGTGTAGTCATGACACACATAACATGCATGTCATGATTTATAATTTAGGATCTATTACTTGTGTTCACCATGCAGTCATGTCAAAACATATCAGTTTTGCAACATGTCATGTAAACGAAACCACCGCAAGAGCAGCAAAACCATGATGTGAGAGTCATGACATTCATAACACACATGTCATGATTTTCATGTTATGACTGATCACTTATGCTAGTCCTGCAGTCGTGTGATGCCATACCAATTTTGATATCGATGTCATTATCGAAACAGCCATGACAGCTGGAAGTGATAGGCGGATAGATAGATAGATTGTGTTAAAGTTCGCTGAGAAAGGCTTCTGGTTTAAAATATGTGCTGTTCGACGTCCCAAAACCGCGATATGATTATGTCGGATGTCGTAGCAGAGGGGCGCAGTATTTTCAACTTCCTGGTGTTCTTTAACTGGCATTTACAACGCACCGTACGTGAGATTCCAGCACTTCGCATCCATCAGCATGGCTGGGATCAAAAACGCGACCTTTGGGTCAGCAGCGGAGCACTGTAATCACTACACCACTGCGGCGAACATCGGGAAATACTTCGCCAAAAATATTATTCTGCCTGATTCCCCACGTTAACTTGATAGCTTATTTTTTTATGGGTGTGGAATAGTGACATTTGCAACCGAATTGAATACTAATGAGAATCAGATACTAATCGAGTAGTTTTCGAATAGAAAGGAAAACAAAAGCCGGCAAAGAAATCCAAGCGTTTCCATTTGATATAACTATTGAAAAACGACAACAATGTAACATCGCCGTGGCATTCACCCTGAAAAAGACGCCACAATTCTATAAACTAAGGTAATCCTGTATATAGCCTGTTGGCTGGAGCCTTCAAGACATTTTGCAAGTTTAAGGTGAATGAGTATGGCGCCTACAGTAGTATTGGAAGTAGTACTATTCCGCCAGCTTTAACACCAAGGACTGAGTGGTAAATGTTGTTTTGACATTGAAGTTCAATGCAAGGATTCTTTCATCACAATACGACTGAAGCTTTGTTAGCCTTTGACAACATCTAAGTGCATGCGTTTTGTTAATAAACTATTTTGAAAAAATGGAACATGATACTTCGCTCTTCCCACATGTTGTTCCTTTTTGTTTTTCTCGTGAATGCGAATTACTCGAAAACAATTTCAAATATTCGGTAATGCGAAGATGCGCCCTTTGATTCGAGTACCGTATTGAATGCAACGCTTTTCGATTCGAAATTTTTATGTATTTGCACGTGCACACCTATAAGTAAATGATTGTATGAGTCGCAGAATTCCTCTTCCGTGTTTAGAAACGCATATCGACCGAGGCACCTTTTCAAAAGAATTAATGCTTAGCGCCTAATTCCAGTGGCAGGAAACTTGCCCTATTTATTGTTCTGACAACGGTAATATGGTAACCTTGATTGAGAGTTAACTTTAAAATGTAACCCGATGTTGTTTTGAAACCTCTCAAAAAACGTGTTTTTTGTTTTTATTCACAATCTTAGAAGCCTTGTGAAAACACGCTGAAACGTTAGGCCGAAATGTCTAAATGAATAACTAATTAAATATACCAACCTAGGTCATGCATTTCTTATGGGTGATATCGAAAACAAGGCGAAAAAAAACCAATACAAATTTTATAAGTGTTAAATTTTTTTTGCGATAGAGACTTGCTTTACAGACATAATTTTTTGGCATGTATATGCAATAAATGTGCGCCGTGAAGCCAGGAATGTGTATAATATGAAGTAGTGTCTTGTAGAATACGTTGTCATATATCAAGCGGTTGTAACTCGCTGTGTCGCTGTAGCGAAAGCCAGCTTGCACGAGGTTACGTATGCAACTTTCCGGTAGGGTGGCACCGCTGTGCGGTGGCTGCCGGAAACTCTGTTGAGGTGATTGAATTTCGGATGTTCTTCAAACAGCAGTTCTTCTTGCATGTTATCCCGCCTTTGCGGTCGTAACGCCGTGAACGGCCTTGATATTAGCGAAATTCTTTGAGTTTCTCAAGTTAAAGGAAAAGTAAAAAAAAAGGAAAATCCTAATTATTTCAGTCGACAAAAGCCGACTAATTGTGAGGCTCAGTGCTCCTGGCCTATATACACCGTGAGGAAAAGAAAGTCCCCCGTTCAAATTAGCTCTCCGAAAAGCCTTCAGTGGTTATGAAGGTTAAAATAACAGGCAAATAACCAAAACCCGTGAATGTATGCAGCACCCATTTTGTGTAAGAGTACAGCAACTTCCTAGTTTGCAGTTTTGACGCTTAGATCGTCCTCTCGAAATGGTCGCTGTGGAAACAGTACCACAAGTAAATTAGAAATGCGTTCCTTCTCTATAAAATAGAATGAAAGGACCAGTCTCGAAACGTTTATGACATCAAGGCACATTTGAGGCGTTTGTGAAGTGCATCCATGACCTTGAGATTTGCAAAAGTTTGTGTTCGGTCTTAAATGCTGATGGCGCTTTTTTTCGTTTTTGCCCCGTACCAGGTTATTTTTGTACTTCTCAACACCAAAGCCTAAATTAGTAAAGGGAACGTCCTACCTTAAACGTGAAAACTTGTTTTCCGGTACCGTTTTCTTCAGGCTGATTATCTCAATGACAGCCATGTTGGATGTACAGTCGCGCCATCAATAGGTAGTAAATGTTGCGAATAAGATAAGTGCTGAGCGTCTATTGCCCTTAGAGCCAATCCGAAAAATAGATAAAATAAAGAAGAACTAAAGAATCATTTTGTTTTACAGAGCCTCGCAATTACCCCTTCCTTTTAACAAGCACGTCCAAATAAAGAATAATCAGTCATAACCATCCTGAACTGGTCACACATACTTTAAAAATACGTACCCTTTATGATTGTTTGGATTTTTATGTTCCCTAGATGAATGAGCAATTCCTTTTTCTATACTAAAATTTCTATATTTTTCTCTTTATATATTAACCACCGGTTTAATGACCACGTCCCGTAGTGGGTACGAGCTAAAACATGAGTGAGAGAAAGCAAGCAAGCAATCTGGTGCCTCGAGGCAGAAGAAGAAGACGACCGCGTTCTTCGGGGTTCCATTTTATTGCGGTGCGACACCCTTGGAGCTAACACTAGAGCGTCGACGAGACTCCCTCGAAGGCCTAGTCTAGGTGCTGGAAAGCTCTATGGTGCATACTAGGTACTTGACGGAAAAGGCCGAGTCTTCTGAGCAGCGTCGAGGGCACGGACACGACAGCGTCGACACCGGAGCTGCCACAGTCACACTGGAACCGGCAACCGTGAACGAGATCGCACCGCCGCCGCCACCGGTGCCAAAGTATCAGCCCACGCTAAGCTGCCACTCGTGCTTGCTTCGGCAACTGTCACACGGGCCGCTTTCCAATCGGTCTCCGCCATTTCGGTCACTGTCTTCATCACTATGAAGGCTATGGACTCCGTCGTCATCGCCGACCCGGTCATGCCTGCCGTCGACCGCCCCGGCCAAGTCGGATGAGCCTTGGAAGCCGCCTGGGTTGCTCGGTGACGTCAGTGCGGAGGCAGCTTCTTCCACTTCGAGCTGCCTCCTGCTTGGTGCACGACATCGTGGAAGATCGAGTGCGAGCAGACAGACAGCGAACTGGCGGCATTATGTATAATTATTTGGCTTTCTATTGCTAATCGTTTTACATTATTATGCTAAGACAGAATGAATATTAGATTATGCAAGTGTTATAAAAGTATTATACCACGGCATTTAGTGTCATGCTTTACTTCAATTTTATTTTTTTATAGTCTACGCGCAAGTGTTACGCTTATGCTCCATGATGTATACCTAAAAATTGACCTTTAGTAGTAGCAATGCAAGAAACTCAAAAGCCTGAACAACAGCAATGAAAGCTGCATGTTTTGTTGATTACTAGGTGCGTGCGAAAAGCAAATTCTAGATAATTTTGAATGCTTTTTGAGTAGTTTACGAATAGGAAGGTGGCCATTTTCAAAATAACTCTCAAGTTCGAAGATGTTTTATTAGAACAAGTGTTCGAAAACATTTAACAAAGGAACATTTCAAGATTTTTTGACTGACGAGAAATTCATTAATTACGTAAACTGAGGTCAGCTCTAATAAGCAGCGATATACTCTTCCAGATATCTTGATCAAATATTTGAGTTCTTACGTCCCAAGTCGAGGATATGGTTATGAGAAAAGCTGTAGTGGTGGACGCCGGAAATTTGGATGCACCATGTGGTGGTCTTTAAGATGCACCGAAACCACGCAGCACATGGGACTCTACGATTTTGTGTCCATCGAATTGCAACACTGCAACCGGGATAGAACCCGCGACCTTCAGGTCAGCTGTAGAGCACCGTAGCCAATTTTCCATCGAGGGCCGACCCTTTTGTGTATCTTGCAAGTGCGGCTTGGCGTACAGAAGCATTATGTCGTTAATTGTGGTACTTGGTCAGCAGCTCGCATTTGTAATACATGTATAAAAATTAAACAATCATAAGGCAAACACCACACATTTAGCGCAATATTACCACGTATGCGTAAGCTTGATGAAGAGAGAAGACTCCATGTTCAAGATGAAGGGTTTTATTTGGCTGAACTTGCGGCTGGTACCCGAAAAGTCAGATTATACAGCTACACATAAAGGAAATTACAGCGGTGAACAGAGCATCGGCCTTCGATGAACTGATCTGATGGAAGGCATGTTGTGATGTATACATGCGGCGTCGAGCATTCGAGAAGTATCACTACGTGCCGCCTTTGTTCTAGAATCAACTCGGTACTTCGCCTTTCCATGCTCCAGCCTAAGAAATAACAACAAATTTAATCAGGAATACTCGCAGACATTCTTGCGCTGTTTGTTCAAGGCACCACGTACCCGTTCAATAGGCTGGCAGCATGAGACACGTAAAGAAAGAACGTGCGTTACAATAAATAACGGAACCAACCAACTGGTTTTCACAGCATGGGTCCAATCAACATGTCCATGTAAAAAACATCAGTAATGAATGATGTGCACGGGAAATACAATTAGTGCAAACTCAACCTGGGAGTCTGTTATTCAAAAAGAAACGTTCAAAGAAAGCTAAGAGGACGCTTGAGTTTCACGTGCCTTCTAGAATGGAATGAAACAGCGTATATATATATATATATATATATATATATATATATATATATATATATATATATATATATATATTGTGGGCTGTTAGTATATGCATCCTCTTCACCGGTAAATTATCATCATGATCATGTGTGGCTCATGCATCCTCATCGTTGTCGCGTAGCATCATCATCTTGGCTCATTCATCGTAGCTGTCGGCTGCCGGTTCCTCGGGCCTAATAAAAAGGTATCCCAAACCAAGACTTCATACGTGGGGAGAGTGCTGTTAGATCCCCCGCCATCCTCTCGACCACTCTACCCCCTGGAGCTACGTTCAGGTCGCCGCTTGGGCCAGGTGTGCGGAAATAGGTCGCACAAAGCCGAGGCCGGTGCTGCAGCCGTTCCCACTCAACCACCACGTGCCGCGCCTTCTCACGTCATCAACAGCCTCCAGCTTGAGCCCCATCCCTTCGCTGGTATGCGCGGGGAAGATGTGGAGGAATGGCTGGACGATTTCGATCGTGTCGGCGCTGCTAACCGGTGGGATAACACCTACAAACTCGCTCACGTGTCTACCTCACGGGTGTCGCGAAGACGTGGTTCCTCAACCACTTCATCGACATCCCCGACTGGTCAGCCTTCAAAGATCAGCTTCGAACCGCCATGTCTTTGGCACACCGGCTGTTCGTTCGGCTCCCGCAAAGAAAGCTCTCGCGACTCGGAAACAGCACATCGGGGAGTCGTACACATCCTATATCGAGGATGTTCTTTCACTTTGCCACCGTTTTGACACACCAATGACAGAATCAGACAAGGTGCGCCAGCTTCTTAAGGGGATTGCACCCGTCGCATTCAATGCCCTTGCAATCCAGAATCCGGCTAGCGTTGCTGACGTTGCGACAACCTGTCAGCGTCTCAAAGAACTTGATTCTATGTGCCTACAACCAGACAGTGACGCGGCCCGTATTACGACTGATCCAAATCTGCGAGACACGATAAGGGCGATTATACGTGAAGAATTAGAATCAATGGGATACATACTACCTTCAGTGTGTCCCATAAGGTCTTCTTCAACGTCATTGCGGGATGTCATCAGGGAAGAGCTCACGTCCATGACCCACATGGCCAACCTGCAGCCCATTGTCTCTCGTACTCTACCACCGTTCCCACACATGATATTGATGATAATGTACCGGTGAAGAGGATGCATCGAAGGACGCATGGACGACGCCCTCGATTCCTTACAGGGTGCTGAATACTTTTCGAGCCTCGACTTGCGTTCCGGCTATTGGCAAATCCCCATGCACGAAGATGATAAAGAAAAACTGCGTTTGCAACCCCGGACGGCCTATACGAATTCAATGTTATGCCGTTCGGTCTATGCAATGCGCCCGCAACTTGTGAGCGCAAGATTGACACAATGCTGCGTGGCCTGAAATGGAAGACTTGCCTATGTTACCTCGATGACATTGTTGTCTTTTCATCGACGTTTCCTCAACACCTGCAACGCTTGGACGAGGTCCTGACTTGTCTTGCAGGCGCTGGTCTTCAAATTAACACCAAAAAGTGCCATTTCGCCAGCCGATCTGTCAAGGTACTCGGTCATGTTGTGAGCAAGGACGGAATTCGTCCAGATCCTGATAAAACTGCTGCAGTGCTTCGCTTCCCTCGTCCTTACAAACCAAAAGATTTGCGGTTTCCTTGGTCTCGCCTCTTACTTTCGGCGATTCATTCAAAACTTTACCTCCATAGCCGCACCACTTCATAAGCTACTTGCTTCCGGTATGCCCTTTCAGTGATCTCAGGAATGTGAATCGGCTTTTGACAGGTTGAAGAGTGCCCTCACGACCGACCTTGTACTTGCTCATTTTCACGATGATGCACCGACCTTCCTGCACACAGGAAGGTCGGTGCATCATCGTGACCCTAAACCGCGCTAGCGGCCGCGGTTTAGAAGCCATGCTTCTGCAACGCGACAACTCTTCGCGAGAGCGAGTCGTTGCATACGCCAGCCGCGTCCTCTCCACAGTCGAGAGGAACTACACGATCACTGAGCAGGAGTGCCTCGCCATCATTTGTTCAGTACAGAAATTTCGTTCATATCTGCATGGCCGTCATTTCACCATTGTGACCGACCACCATGCTTTATGTTGCCTTTCGACACTCAAGAACTTATCGGGACGCCTCGGACGCTGGATTCTACGCCTCCAAGAATATGATTTTGAGATCGTGTACAAGTGTGGCAGGAAGCATAGTGACGCCGATGCTCTTTCTCGCTGCCCACTACCAGCGACTTCACTCGGGGTTTCCGCCATCAATTTGCACAACATGCCCTCAGATTTCACGTCTACGGCGGTTTCCTTTCTCGCCTCTATAGACCAGCTGCCTTCGGACGGCCCACACGATTTTCCTTCTCGACAATTGGCTGACCCATACTGTCGACGTATTATAGGCTACCTCACTGGCAGTTACGGTCCACCTAATGCAAGGCTCCGCCGCCAACTCTCGCAATTTAAGCTGGACAACTCGGTGCTGTACCACAAAAATTACCATCCTGATGGTCAGCGCTGGGTTCCCGTTCTACCCCGATCACTTTGCTTCGAAGTCCTCAGGGCACTTCATGACCATCTGACTGCTGGTCACCTTGGTTACCATAAAACCTACGATCGCCTTCGAAGTCAGTTTTATTGGCCAGGCATTACCACTAGTGTAGCTCGGTACGTCGGGTCCTGCACTACCTGCCAATGTAGAAAACTACCAACATCTGCTCCCGGCGGTACACTACAGCCTCTTCCGTGCCCAGCCACACCATTCCAATTTGTAGGCGTCGATCTTTATGGCCCCCTCCCAGTCAGTACTGCTGGAAACCGGTGGATAGTAACAGCCATTGACCATTTGACGCGCTACGCCGAGACGGCATCCGTTACTACTGGTTCAGCTTCTGAGATGGCCGATTTCATCCTCCGAGCCATTATACTGCGTCATGGTGCTCCACATGTGTTGCTCAGTGACCGTGAAAGGGCCTTTCTTTCAAAACTAGTGAACGAACTTCTTCACGCCTCCGGCACAACTCACAAGACTGCCTATAGTTATCATCCCCAGACTAACGGCCTCACTGAGCGATTCCACCGCACTCTTGCTGACATGATCGCTGCCTATATTCAACCAGACCGCAAAAACTGGGACGTTGTTCTACCATTCGTCACTTTCGACTACAATACGGCCATTCATTGAACAACCGGCTACTCGCCATTTTACCTAGTTTATGGACACTCCCCTATTTCTTTTTTAGACGTCTCTTTCTTTACCCGCCAAGCGAATTCATCTCCATCCTCTTCAGAGGAAAACGTTTCACGACTCGCACAGTGCCGCTGACGAGCTCGTATAAACACGTGAAGCCCGCCAGCAAGACAGAAAGCTACTTTATGATGATTCGCATCGTGCTGTATCCTTCTAACCTGGAGACCAAGTGCTCCTTTTGACGCCTGTTCGCACACCTGGTTTGTGTGACAAATTTCAGCCCCGGTTTATCGGGCCGTACACAGTTCTTGAAGAGACTTCACCAGTGAATTATTGCGTGACGCCACTTGTAGCCCCAGCAGATCGCCGTTATCGAACTACAGAGGTCGTCCATGTCTTCCGTATGAAGCCCTTCATGCGACGTTCTTTGTCCCCTTGACTTGCCGCGGCCAGGCTGGCCGCTTTCACGTGGGAGAATTGATGTGGGCATTTAGTATACGCATCCTCTTCACCGGTACATTATCATCATTATCATGTGTGGCTTATGCATCCTCATCGTTGTCGCGTAGCATCATCATCTTGGCTCATTCATCGCGGCTGGTGGCTCCTGGTTCTTAGGACCTAATAAAATGTAATCCAAACCAAGACTTCATAATATATATATATATATATATATATATATATTTATATATATATATATATACGTATAATAATACTATTAGGACCTTGAGTAGCTCCACCATGGTGGTCTAGGGAATAAAGGTACTCGGCTGCTGACCTGTCAGTTGCAAGATCGAATCCCTTCTACAGCGGCTGAATTTTCGATGGAGGTAAAAATGCTGTAAGCCCTAGGGCTCAGATTTTGTGCACGTTAAAAGCCCCGTTTGGTTGAAACTTCTGGAACCCATCACTACGCCTCTCATAATCATATGATTGTATTCCGAAGTTAAACACCCCATATCAATATATCAATCAGGCGTAGTGCTAACGTTTTTCATATAAGCTGCTGTTATCCTTCCACCGAACACATTTGATTGCGCATGTGTGTATATGCACGCCCACAAGCGCGCGCGCAAAGGTCGCGCGTGCATAGCGCGCATGTATACATGTATTTTCGCGCGTATAGAGAACATTTCTGTGCATTCGTAGAGTGCACCGGCTGTATGTGTGTATATTTGTTTTGAATATCATATGCTGTCAACACGAACAGGGGAGCGTTCGCAAGCACATGAAGCTATTCAATAGAAGCCTAACAACATTGATCGATGAGCAGAAAGGAAAAAGCACTCATTTACTATCGGAACTACGATTTGCCTTATCTCAAGATACACTGGCCCACGCATTCCTCCGTTATCTAATCAAGGGAAATGCATGCGTATTCAGTTTTTGACGGCATAAGGGAACTCAATGAGATGCAGGCAATCAACAGCACGAGTCACATCGTAGATACCTCAAAAATTGATAAGGCCTTGCCTGCAGCAGTGTAGCAACGCAGCTCAAAAGTGCTAGCACGTTTCGAAGATGACCCCTTTGTATGAGCAAACGTTATCTTCACCTCAGGCTCACTAGACAGGTTTTTCAATATAAGTAAATATGATGCCATTTGCCGAAGAGGCGCGATGTTTGCGCGCACAGCGCAAGTATTTACGCTGTTTTGCCAGCGAAATCCTTTATACCGATGAGATAGAGGTTGTCTGCCACGAGCACCTTTTCGCCTTCGATGCAACAACGCGATCCGATGCCACAATCAAGAAAAGTTAGCGCTAAACTCAGCGATTTGATTTGATTTGTGGGGTTTAACGTCCCAAAACCATCATATGATTATGAGCGACGCCGCAGTGGAGGGCTCCGGAAATTTTGCTGAACTCAGCGAAACCAAAGCGAAATTTTCACGTTGACCCTGTAAGGCGCAGTCATTTTTGTTTTTTGCCACCAGTGTCCAGTGTTGCCAGCTCCCGAAGAGTTTTTTGGAGTGAACGAACAGGAAGCACAAAACTGGCTTTGAAAATTATAACAAATGTATAAGTACTGCTGACTAAAACATATGGCTGCGTGATGTGTTTTAGGCTATATATATATATATATATATATATATATATATATATATATATATATATATATATATATATATGTATATGTGTATATATATATATATATATATATATTGCCACGAGGCGCTGATGGGATTGGGTCATAAAGCGGTAGAGGGTCTCTGTCTGAAAGAAAAGACTACGAAGTGGATAGAGACTGGTCTCAGCCCGCCAGTGTGCCAGGCATTGTCATCGCTTGTAAACGTCGTAAATATCTGTAAATATATGGTTTCTTGTAAGATTATTGGTGGAGGTGCTGGGTACGCCTACCTAGCTTTCCCGGCAAACAAACACGGAACTACGGAGTGGTCGCCACCTTCATTTTTCTGCAATGGCTCAACAGGCCCACCGCCCACAAGAGCAACAGCAGCCGCAGCAGCAGCTGCTGCTGCTGCCTCTTCTGATTCTCCTGCCTCCACGAGACCCCGGAACCTTCTCGGCCACAGGCAAGGACAAGGTCAATGTTGAAGATTGTACGAGCGCGTGAGGTCGCATTGTACGAGCGCGTGAGCGAATACTATAGGTGGGACCCCACGTTGATGCTGGCCAACGATGTATTTTACTTGCGGGATACGGCTCTCACCTGGTATGAGACGCATGAGTCGGAGTTGACCAGCTGGGGCACTAGCAAACTAAAGCTTGTCGAGTTGTTCAGCAGGCCGTTTGGGCGACAGCAGGCCGCGAGGAAAGACCTGGAATGTCGGGTGCAGACATCGACGGAATCGTATGTATCTTACATACAGGACGTATTGGGCCTTTGTCGAAAGGTGGACGAGAACATGAGTGAAACTGACAAAATCGCTCACATATTAAAGGGAATTGCCGATGACGCCTTCAATCTGTTGATCGTTAAAGATTGCGCCACCGTTGACGCAGTTGTGAAGAAATGTCAGCGCTTCGAGCATGCCAAGAAACATGGTATAACCCGCCAGTTTGCGCGTCTGCCTAATACTGCAGCCACTTCGACCTGCGAAGACAGCCCCAAGTTCACGCAAGCTACATCGTCCGAAAATGCCACCCGAATCGTTCGCCGCGAACTCGAAGCAATGGCTCCTGTAGCCGTCGCTTCCGACTGTCCTCAAGACAACGCATCCACCGTCTCCCTCATCCAAGCCGTCATTCGCCAAGAAATAGCAAATTTCGGCATCGCACTTGTTTGTGCTGTTCGCACTACCGAAAGCTCGACTTCTGTTAACCAGATTCCTGTGTACCCTTCAAGCTACCCTTCCCGCTACCGGAACCCTGCTGAATAGAGAACGTCGGATGATAGACCGATCTGCTTTCACTGCTCCCGCGCCGGCCACATTGTGCGCTACTGTCGCAATCATTCGACATCCAATTCATCTTGGAACACTGGGACATGGCGTCGCTTTGAAGGCAACTCTCACCGGTTTTCTAGTCCGCACGATCCACAGCCTGCTCCTACTAACGTTCAGGGCCGAAGGTTCAGCCGGTCGCCATCAGCTCAAGGCCGCCGATCTCTCTCGCCGATGATTTCTCGATCCAGGTTCTTTGCACGACCCGGGCCCTCAACCTCGGGAAACTAGACCATGCAGCTACCGGAGATGACGCTGCATTGATGACCCGTTCTACATATCCTCTGTTGACGATTCCTACACGCCGCAATATTTTGGACCTTTTGTAAATGACGTAACCATGACAGCCCTCAGAGACACTGGCGCACAAATTTCAGTCATGAGCACTGCTCTCTGTATTGAACTGCGAAAAGTGATCACGCCTCCTATTAAGTGTGCAGTAATGCTTGCCGATGGGAGCACATCTACTGTTCTCGGCATGTGCACCTCTCGCGTATGTATCGCTGGCCGCCAGATCATCGTATTGTTCACCGTGCTTGAGGAGTGCCCCCATGACGGAATTCTCGGTCTAGACTTTCTCTCTTAGCACTCCGCCCTTATCGACTGCTCGACGGGTCTTCTTCAGTTGGAGCTGCCTTTTGATGCCGCTGTTGCCTGTGATGCTCAAAGTCGCCTTTGTGCCACCGAGTTCCTGCATCTTCCGCCGCAAGCCGCGACTTACGTGCAGCTCGTGTGTGACCCACCTGGGCGCGATGGTGAATATGTCGTTTCACCTATTATCGACGTTGTGCTAAAGCATTCCATTGCTATCTCGCACACCGTGGTTAGAGTACGCCACAACCCGACCCATCTGTCTCTTTTGAACTTTGGTTTCTCCGCGCACGTGCTGCCTGCTGGTATTAAACTTGGCGTCATGTCGTCGTTGCAAGACTGTGATATTTCTGAACTGTCGGCTGAGCAACCTATTCCGCACGTCAACTTGCTCACTGCGCCCAACGTGTCAAGCATTGACATTAACAAATTTATAGCGCCAGATTTTTCGCCTTCCGAAGCACAAGACCTCCACCATCTCTTGACATACTATGCGAACATATTCGATTTTGACAACCGACCTTTAGGCCAGACATCAGTTGTGACCCATCACATCAACACCGGCGATGCCAACCCATTACATCGCCGCCCTTACCGTGTCTCCGCTGCCGAACGCTCTGTCATCCAGAAAGAGGTTGAGAAAATGCTCGCTAAAGGCGTCGTCGAACACTCATCTGATTTGCGGGCATCCACGGTCGTGCTTGTCAAGAAGAAGGACAACACGCGGCGGTTTTGCGTCGACTATAGATATCTCAACAAGGTCACTTAGAAGGACGTTTACCTCTTACCAAGAATACATGACACCCTTGACTGTCTTCATGGTGCAAAGCTTTTCTCGTTCATTGACCTTCGATCAGGTTATTGGCAGATGGCTGTTGACCCACGGGACCGAGAAAAAACAGCATTTGTAACCCCCGATAGGTAATACCAATTTAAAGTAATGCCGTTTGGGCTTTGTGATGCGCCGGCCACCTTTGAGCGCATGATAGATTTCTTTCTGCGTGGCTTCAAATGGTCCACTTGCTTATGCTATATAGATGATATAATTGTTTTTTCACCGACGTTCGCAAGCCATCTTGAGCGACTGTCCAGTATTGTCCAAGTATTCCGCCACGCTGGTCTCCAGCTGAACTTCTCATATTAACCCACTTCGATCAGACTGCCCCGACAGAAGTTCGTACTGACGTGAGTGGCCACCGAATTGGGGCTGTTTTAGCTCAGCGTCAGCATGAACGTGACTGCGTCATCGCCTACGGCAGCCGCCTTTTATCCCCTGCCGAGAAAAACTATTCCATCACCGAAAGAGAGTGTCTTGCTCTTGTTTGGGCTGTGCCTAAATTTCGTCCGTACCTGTTCGGCTGCAGTTTTACTGTTGTAACTGATCATCATGCACTCTGCTGGCTTTCCTCGCTCAAGGATCCCACGGGACGTCTCGGTCGTTGGTCTCTCCGCCTCCAAGAATACACCTTCTCGGTCGTGTATAAATCCGGTCACCTCCATCAAGACGCCGACTTCCTGTCACGGTATCCAGTGGATCCACCAGACGCCACAGAGAGAGCTACGGAGGCTTGCGTCTTATCAATATCAGACTTTCTTGATATCGCTTCTGAGCAACGCCGCGACCCGAATTCACTTCCCATCATAGAAAGCCTGAGTTCCGCTACTCCACCTACTTTTATTACCTTGTATTTTCTTCATGAAGGTGTTCTCTACCACCACGACATGCGCCCTAATGGCCCTGACCGCCTTCTCGTCGTGCCTTCCCGTTTGCGTGTAGATGTTCTCCGACAGCTTCACGATGAACCTGCCGCTGGTCACCTCAGAGTCACCCGCACTTATGATCGCGTCCGGTGCCGTTTTTTCTGGCCACGCCTATATCACTCTGTGCAAAAGTATGTCGCCAGCTGCGACCTTTGTCAATGTCGAAAACGACCAACATTGCTTCCAGCTGGCCTTCTTCACCCTATTGAGATCCCTGCTGGACCAATCTACCGCTCTACCGCGTAGGGCTCGACCTTCTTTGGCCATTTGCCACTTCTGCATCCGGGAACAAATGGCTTGCCGTGGCGACCGACTATCCGACAAATTACGCGATCACCCGCGCTCTCCCAACCAGAACACCGACTTTCTACTGCACGAAATCATTTTGCATCATGGTGCTCCTCGACAGCTTGTTACTGACCAAGGCCGATACTTTTTTTCCCGCGTTGTCCACGATCTTGTACGTTCCTGTTCCACGAACCACTCGTTCACAATGGCATACCATCCACAAACTAATGGACTTACAGAGCGCCTGAATCGCACTATTCATTCTTTATTCTTTATTCAAAAAAGACCTTACAGGCCCCAGAACAGGGCATTGGGTAAGGGGGGAGGAATCGGAATGGTACAGACAGGTAACCAACAGTTTACAGGCAGGATCAGTGCAAGAACAACGAAAAACTATATATATATATATATATATATATATATATATATATATATATATAAATGAAATCACATTTTAGGCTATACAGGGCGAGGTAAATTTGAGGAAATACAGCACTTGTTGATATGAACTTGGCGACAGAGGGATACATTTTAAAAATAATAGACAAGGGGAATATAAATCACCGTTACGCAATGCACTCAGAATACAGAAACAGGGTCACATGGTGAACAGAGTGAGTAGCTGACGGCGAAATGTATCGGGATTAGATATGGAGGCTATGCAATCAGGGAGGTCATTCCAGAGACGAACGGCCCGAGGCAGTGGTGATGAATTGAATGCATTAGTTGACCCGTATATGCGCATGAAGCTGAACTGATTATGCAATCTGCGTGAAAAAGAGTGAGGTGTTTGAAGCTGAAGCCGCGTTCGTTTATCCGAGGTAATATATTTCTTGAACAGACAGAGAAGAGCAATATTGCGGCGGCTATCCAATGACGGCAGCTGAAGGTCTGATTTAATTTGCGTTATGTTTGACGTGATGTCGTAGTTTCGTGATATGAAGCGGGCACCTCTATTTTAAATCCCTTCTACCATAATAATCAAGTAGTTTTGATGAGGAGACCAAATTGCTGAGGCGAATTCTAATATTGGCAGAATAAAGGTAAGAAAGGCTAGTTTTCGAATGTTAGTAGGGGAATTTCTCAAGTTACGGCGTAGGTAGCCCAGTGAACGTGATGCTTTGGCACAGGTAGACTCGATATGTGAGGCCCATGAAAGATTCTCTGTGAGAAGAACACCTAGGTATTTGTAGGAAGAAGTGTGGGAAAGCATGGTATTGTTCAAGTAATAGAAGAATTCAGAGTTTACGTGTTTACGGGTGAAAGACATTACCTCGCATTTTGTTAAGTTCAGTTTCATAAGCCACTTGTCGCACCAGTTACAAATATGGTTGAGATCTGCTTGAATGGTTAAGTGGTCATTACTGGAGTTTATAGAACGGTATATTATACAATTATCGGCAAATAGACGCATGCAAGAAGTAATCTCGGAGGGTAAGTCATTAATGTAGATTAAAAATAGTAAGGGCCCAAGGACGCTGCCTTGCGGTACGCCCGAGCTAACAGAAGAAAAAGGGGACGCAATATTGTTAACAACAGTGAACTGCTGTCGAAAAGAAATGAAGTTTCGAATCCAGGTTAATGTTAAAGAATCAAGTCGTAGAGCAGATAGCTTAGAGATTAGTCGGCAATGGGGCACACGATCAAAGGCTTTAGAAAAATCAAGAAAGATACAGTCCGTTTGAAGGTTGCTGTTCATGTTTGAGTGTAAATCGGTGGTGAATTCAAACGGTCGTGTGTCACACGAAAATCCCTTTCTAAAACCATGCTGATTAGGAAAGAAAAAAATTGTTCGTCTCGAGGTGATTGTACACATGTGAACTGATTATGTGCTCAAGCATTTTGCAGCATATGCAAGTTAAAGATATGGGTCGATAGTTGTCAGGCGAGTGAACATCTCCAGTTTTGTGAATTGGTTTTATATTTCCTATTAACCAGTCGTCCGGTAGCTTGCCAGATGTTAGAGATTGGTAAAAAATTTGACATAATATTTTGCTTGATATGGGGAGGGTGTTCTTTAGTATCTTGGAATTAATGTTGTCAATACCGGCTGATGTGGATAATTTTAGGTTGTTAATGAGTGATCCAATGCCTCCAACAGTGACAGTAATGGGTTTCATATAGGCGGCGTCAAGTTCAGGAAAAGTAGGCACATTGGAAGAATCTTCCTGAGTGAAAACAGATGAGAAGAACCTGTTGAAAACAGAGGGGCAATCGGCGATAGGAATAGGTATTTTGTCAGTTCCATGTAAAGTAATAGTGTTAGTATCTCTGACCGGAGATATAGTTTGCCAAAATTTTTTGGGATTAGACTGAAGCAGGGAAGGTAGGTCTTGCGAGTAATATTTATCACCGACATGTTGTCAATGTATGTTTCTCGAGGCCACCGCGACTGGTACGCAACGTTACCCTACATCACCTTTGCATACAACTCCTCCAGACATGACACCGCTGGCTATTCCCCGTTCTACCTTCTTTATGGACGTGAACCCTCTCTGCCTCTCGATACACTTCTTCCCGCTAGTTCAAGCTCCCCTGTCACATACGTCCATGATGCCATAGAACGAGCCGACGCAGCACGACAGATTGCTCGAGAACGACTCACACTTTCTCAAGCCTCTCAGAAAGATCGGTACGATCGTCACCACCGTGAAGTTTCGTATGCACCAGGTTCACTAGTGCTCTTGTGGACCCCCTATCGTCACATCGGCCTCTCAGCAAAGCTCTTATTTCGCTATGACGGACCATACAAAATTTTACGCAAGGTCACTATCCTCACCTACGAGATACAGCGGGTCGTCGATGAAGCGCACTCAACGCCACCACCATCTACTGTTGTGCACGTCGAAAGACTGAAGTCTCCGTTCGTGGCGCTATGCGGGCTATCAAAGACGACGCGTCAGTGCGACGTTGCTGTATGCGCTGGTCTCCCCACACGTCCGCGTCGCCGCGCGTGGCGTGTAGACTAGGTTGCGCAATTTCCCCTGTGGAGGGAAAAGGCGCGCAGCTTTGTGTAGGCGTGCACTCTCTTTGTCTGTAAGGACATTTAGGGCACGGCGGCGATACTAGAAACCACGCGCGGACGTGGGGTTAGAGCTTAATATGTACCGTGCATATATTGTGACGTAGCGGCGGCAAAACTTCGGCCATGAAAAAAGGAGCGCAAAGAGACAAATCTGACAGACACATATTACATGGGATAGAGGCGTTGCGTCTATACCGGAACTTCACGGGAACTCGCTCAGGTGCTCGTTTTACGCAAGTAGTCAAACCCTTAAAGTGGCGTCACACCATGCGCGAGCACTTCTGGAACTAAAGCGTGCCCATTGAAGAACGAGTGTTCGCAGAAATATCGAAAAACTTTGAGAACGTGTCGGTAACAATTCTATTTCAAAGCGTTCCTAATAACTGAAATAAAAGCGCTGTAGTGTTCCGGCGTTCTTCTAAGTACCTGAGTAAATCTAACGCTTCGTGTAAGCTCACCTTGATTTTTACCGGTGTCGTGCACATGCCAAATACGTAACGACGGCTCATACGCTAACGAATCAGCTACGTCTCGTGCTTATAGCAGTCAAAAGCGTCCCCACAAGACGCTTTGTCCGTGGATTGTAACGTGACCCGGAAGACGAGCACGAGAAGATTTCAACGGCAAACTGTGACGCTTTCAACTCACTGTTTTAGGAATTAAATAATCTATCGTACGGCTGCCGTGGTGGTCTAGTGGTTATGGTGGTCAATTGCAGATCTGAAGGCAGCGGGGTCGAAACCCGGCTGCAGCGACTGAATTTTTCATGGAGGTGAAAATGCTTCAACTCTGTGTACTTAGATTTAGGTATCCGTCAGAGAAACCAAGGTGGAATAATTTCTGGAGCTCTCACTTACGGCGCCATCATGATCATAGTGTTGTTTTATGACGTTAAACCTCAACAACCATTAATACTTTATTGTTCGTAGCTATACGGCTATCCTTTTAGCAACACTTTGCACAATCAAGTGCTTTGTTCAT
Organism: Rhipicephalus annulatus; assembly: GCA_013436015.1. Taxonomy (NCBI): domain Eukaryota; kingdom Metazoa; phylum Arthropoda; class Arachnida; order Ixodida; family Ixodidae; genus Rhipicephalus; species Rhipicephalus annulatus. Next base: position 8,429 of record WOVY01003964.1, on the reverse strand, counting down.
TATTGCATTGGCCGCGGTGATCTGTGTGCGTCATAAAATTATTATTTTGGACAACAGATAAGTACACGAAAGTCTCTCTGACGTAAGTATAAGAGCCTTTCCTCGGTGATCAGCATCCACCATGCAAGAGAAGTCGGCATAATAACGAGAGAAGTGCCGCACAGAATCGCAGACAATGCTTGATAACAGGAGACACAATTTGCGTGAACAGAGGTGATGATTTGTTCCTGTGATTGTAACAGACCTTAAACACTGAGCTTTCGTTTGTGTTAATTTAAGCGAATCTTATAATCACATAACAGGGACTTGTTCGAAGTTACGTATGCATTGTATGTGATAGATATACCTGTTATGCACGCTTATAGTGCCGTCCACTTTATACTGTAAGCAATTGTTTAGCAGCAGCATATATTTTTACGGGTAGTGAGCCTGCGTGCATGACAGCAGGCGCAACCATTGCTTCTCTGTCCAGGTGAACGCGACAAGTGAAGCGGCCCCGCGTCGCTTTAACGAGCGCCGCTTACTCTTCCAGAGCCTCGCCCTGGGTGCATCGGCGCTGCACCTAATTCAGGCCACGCGGTACCTGCTCAAACACAGGCCCGGATCAGAAGGTGCCGACGCAGCAGCCGACGAAGCCACTTGTGGCTTTGTGGTCGAGACGCGAATTGCGAAATTCAAGTCGAGGTAAGTTTCACTTGAAAAAAAAAACCGAGTGACTTCAGTGTTGATGTTACTAATTACAGTAAGTTAATAATAGACCAACAACGCGAGCAAAAATAGTATAAATATGCAGAGTGGAACACGAAGCTTGTTCCATACTGAAGTTCAGAAACGCGTTCTTCAAAAAAAAAAACAAATAATAAAATAAGTGGCTACTTCGCGCGTACACATGCGATAACTTCACCACAGCAGCGATACGAACGTATTCATAGTATATAACTACGCATATTTTCGCGTACACTAGATGATCATTACCCTAAAGGGCCACACATATAAAACTCCCAAAATACTAAAACCAGGCGCAATATTCTCTCCTTATTTCCTTGGTCTGCATGCGCACTTTTGTGACGCAGACAGTAGTTCCCATGACGTATATTGCGAACGTGATCTTGGTTGGTCTATATACCGCAATATCAAATTGAATTTGTCCCCTGCACCCACCCATTGGTTCTTCCTTGTCTCACATGGATGTCGTGCACGATCAACTGATCACACTGGATTTTTTGCTATTTTTTTCTATTCCCCCCCCCCAAAAAAAGAAAAAAGCGCTCTACAAGAAGGCGATCTTGCTGTTCGGCTGCTGAGAGTCGCTGTGTCAACGTTTATCTGCCTTTGGTTCGCGCTGCACCGCGACACTGGTGGAGGTGCTGGGACGCAACCCTACCTAATGCTCCATACTCCCACTGGGAGCCGTTCATCTAGCTAGGACGCATTGTCACCCATTGCAACTCCCGTGCACCGGTTCAGTCGGTGGCTGATAGGCCTCGCTCCAGAGTTCACGCCTTCCACGGAAACTCGCAAGTGCCGATTACCTCTCCAAATGGCCAACGCCAATCCGCAACCGGCGCCCCAAGGCCCCCCGCCAACACAGCCTTCACAGGTAACCATCTTTCAACCGCTGGTTCCCTATCACTTTAGTGGCGGCGCCCATGAAGACGTGGACGACTGGCTTGAGCCCTACGAGCGTGTCGCCAAGATTAATGTGTGGCCTGAACAAGAAAAGCTCTCACGCGCCTATTTCTACCTTGATGGCGGTGCGAAAATTTGGTATGAGAACAGTGAAGCCAGTCTGTTAACTTGGGGCGACTTCCGACAACAGCTTGTCGATACGTTCACCAATGTCGATCGACGCGACCGTGCGCCGCAGCTGTTGGAGCTATGCGTTCGAAAACCCAATGAAAACGTTACTATGTTTGCCATGACTCGTCTTTTTCGTCGAGCTGACCCGAACATGAGTGAAGATAGGAAGTTGAGCTACCTCATGCGCGGCGTTAAGGAGCAACTTTTCGCCGGGCTACTGCGCCACCCTCCAAGTACCGTAGTTGACTTCATCAAGAAGGCTACGGCTATCGAGCGGGTGCTTCATCAACGATGCAGGCAGCATCATCGAATGTCTAGCAGCGCCCCAATCAATGCTGCCGCCATACCTGAGGATCAAAGCTCGCTGCGAGACCTCATTAGGCAGATAGTTCGCGAAGAACTGCAGAAGTTCCGGAATCCAGTTGCTCAAACCCCCATTGCGCCGTCGCTGAACTGGTACGCGACGAAATCCGCCACGCATTTTCTACCACTGGTCCTGGTGACGAGCACCGTCCCATGAGCTATGCCGATGCTCTGCGACGTTCACCATCTGGTCCATCGCCACCATATAACCCAGTGCCGACGGCCCCTTGGTCACCACGGCAAGAGCAGACCCTGAGCCGACCGCCAAGCCAACCAACGTACCACCAGGCGTCCACAGCAGCACCATGGACATCGTCGCAAGAAGGGAAGCTCAGACGTACACCGCTCCGATCAACTGACGCATGGCGCACAATCGATCGACGTTCACTATGCTTTAACTGCGGAGGTGCAGGTCATATTGCCCGCCATTGCTGGCACCGCAGCGATTCGTTCCGCCCTTTTCGAACATGGTCTGACGATCGACGTGCGAACGAAGAATACATACCACGCCGGGAGGACGCCTCTTTCCATGGAGCCCGTTCTCACTTTTACGAATACCGTACTTCTGCCGAGGAGGCAATACCTACTCGCCAGCCAGGTTTGGGACGTCAATCCCGCTCTCCTCCCGCTCATTCACTTTCTTCACACCGACGTACCTCCGCGGAACTTAACGCAAGAAGGTTACCCAGCCCGTGACGGGGAAACTGAGGGCGGTGACCTCCAGGGCTAAGGTTGCAGGCCATGAAGATGACGACGAAAAGCCCCTATTACACGACGCTGTAAATCCGACAAGACGTGAGAGCGACGACACTGTGACCACTGACCTGAGTGTTTTTCTTGACGGCCAAAAAGTAACAGCCGTTGTCGACACCGGTGCCGACTTTTCTTCCATCAGTCAGGACCTCGCCATCCGCCTCAAGAAAGTGAAGACACCGTGGACAGGCCCCCAAATAAGAACAGCAGGTGGTCAGTTATTGATGCCCTCTGGAAGATGCACAGCGGAATTGACAGATGAGGTTCTTCTTTCGTTGCGTTGTTTGTCGTTCTCGCCGCATGCTGCAAGGATCTAATTATTGGTATGGACTTCTCGCGAGAGTACGGCGCCGTCATCAATATCCCAGACAGTTTGATTACATTCCGCAACAGTTCGGGCGCATTTGATTGTACACAGGCGCGACCAACCAATTGCGTCTAACTGATGACGATGTGGTTCTCCCTCCTTGGTCATGCACGCTTGTTTCTGTGGCAGCTGCTGTCCAGTTTGACGGCGAAGTAGTAGCGGAACCGAATAACTTCGCTCCTCTTCACACACGGCATTTCCGTCGCAAGAGGTATCGTCAGTGTCGCCGCTGGACGCACGGACTTGCTTTTGACAAATTTTAGTGATGAGCGCCGGCACCTTCCAAAAGGCATGGCCGTCGCTTACTTCGACGATATCACAGACGCAGAAGGCTGCTTGGTAGTAGTCGACGAGGCGCCAAAACTTGATTCGACACCAGTTCTTGACGTTAGCATTACATTGCCTAAGAACGAGCGAAAGAGGCTTCTTGAGCTACTGGTCGAATTCAAAGACGGCTTTTTGACAACATCAACAGTTGGCCGCACGCTTCTAAGCAAGCATCGAATAATTACCGAGGACATGGCGAGACCAATTCACCAAAACCCCTATTGCGTGGCTGCAAAAGAACGCGAAGTGATACAAGAGCAAGTCGACAAAATGCTAGAATATGATGTCATTCAGCCCTCAAAAAGCCCCTAGGCGTCACCTGTAGTCCTCGTTAAAAAGATGGCAGCCTGCGCTTCTGTGTAGATTACCGAAAACTCAATCAGGTGACAAAGAGAGATGTGTATCCACTTCCTCGTATAGATGACTCTCTCGACAGACTTCGACATGCTCGTTACTGTTCATCGATGGACTTAAGGAGTGGGTATTGGCAAATCGAGGTAGACCCAAGAGACCACGAGAAGACTGCTTTTTGTGACACCAGATGGCTTATATGAATTTAAAGTCTTGCCCTTTTTTTATGTTCAGCGCCTGCTGCCTTTCAAAGACTTAAGGATACCGTACTTTCTGGGTTGAAGTGGAAAACTTGCTTGGTCTACCTTGATGATGTCGTAGTTTTTGCCGCAACATTTGACCAGCACCTTAAAAGACTTGAGGCAGTTTTACAAGCCATACAGTCTGCGGGCTTGACGTTGAAGCCTGAGAAGTGCCACTTTTGCTATGAAGAGCTGCAATTTCTTGGCCACGTTGTCAGTCACGCAGGCGTTTGTCCTGATTCTGAAAAGATAACAGCTGTTGCACAGTTCCCGGTGCCGACTGATAAGAAGGCTGTCCGACGATTCCTCGGACTATGTGCGTATTATAGGCGATTCATTGCGGACTTCGCACGCATCGCATCACCGTTGACCCGCCTCACGAGAGAAGACGTTGCTTTCCACTGGGGCAACGAAGAGGAAGCTGCTATTAAGAACCTCCGCCAAAAACTACAGATGCCTCCAGTGCTTGCCCACTTCGATGAGAAAGCCCCAACGATGCTACACACTGATGCCAGCAATATTGGTTTGGGAGCTGTGCTTGTGCAGCTGCAAGAGGGCACAGAAAGAGTTATCGCCTATGCAAGCCGAAAACTAACACGCGCCGAGACTAATTACTCCACGACTGAGAAGGAATGCCTTGCCGTGGTATGGGCGGTCACAAAAGTTCGCCCGTATTTATACGGCCATCCTTTCAAAGTCATCAGCGACCACCACTCACTGTGTTGGTTGACAAATGTTAAAGATCCTACCGGGAGATTAGCGCGTTGGAGTGTCAGGCTGCAGGAGTACGACATGACTGCCGCAAACAAGTCAGGAAAGCGCCACATGGACGCCGACTGTCTATCCCGCTCACCCATTGAATCGGCAACTCTATCCGATTAGGAGGAAACAGCATTTCTTGGTGTGCTTGACTCAACCGCTATTGCACAGCAACAACGTGGCAACCCTGAGTTACTTGCCCTAATTAATCACCTGGAGGGAAGATCTCAGAAGGCACCAACTGTTTTCGTAGAGCGCTGTCATCATTTTGCTTACGGAGCGGAGTACTATACAAAAGAAACTTCTCTTCGACAGGATCTGCGTATTTGCTCGTCATCCCAGCAGCCCTTCGCTCCGAAGTACACGAAGCCGCCACAACGAGGTGACTTCAGGCCACTTAGGTTACACAAGAACGTTGGCCAGAGTACGGCAGCGCTACTTCTGGCCAAGACTGACCATAGCCGTAAAACACCATGTTCGTACTTGCCTCGACTGCCAGCGACGGAAGTCACCGCCGACTAAACCAGCTGGCCTCCTGCAGTCCGTGCAGGTCCCAAGAACACCATTCGACCAGATTGGCATGGATATTTTGGGCCCACTTCCTACTTTACTGCTGGGAACCGCTGGGTTATTGTCGCGACTGATTACCTTACCCGTTATGCTGAAACAAAGGCTATCCAGAGAGCTACAGCAGCGGAGGTGGCACAATTTTTCATCGAGAACGTTGTCCTGCGGCATGGTGCACCAAGCGTCGTAATCACAGACAGAGGAACCGCATTTACGGCAGCTCTTTTGGAACAAGTCTTCATGCTGAGTAGAAACCCATCGTAAGACCACCGCCTACCACCCGCAAACGAACGGGCTTACAGAGCGTCTGAACAAAACAATTGAAGACATGCTTTCAATGTACGTAGACTTCGAACACAAAAATTGGGACGAAATCTTGCCATATATCACGTTTGAATACAACACTGCCAAGCAAGAAACAACCCAGATGACCCCGTTCAGCCTAATTCACGGAAGGGAAGTACGAACCATGTTAGATGCGATGCTAGCGCACGAGTGCAACGACATCGAACCGGACGCCGAGATGTTTACAGAACGAGCGGAAGAAGCAAGGCAACTATAGCACGCCTGCGAATCCAGCAACAACAAGAGTACTACGCGAGCCGCTACAATTCTCGCCACAGAACAGTCGTTTACCAGACCGGGGACAGAGTATGGGTTTGGACGCCCATACGGAAACGAGGACTCTCTGAAAAGCGCCTAAGGAGATACTTTGGGCCATATCTAGTACTGCGACGACTGAGTGATGTTACTTATGAGGTCGTCCCTGACAGTTCATATAGTACGAGGCTTCGCCAGTACCGTCCTGAACTAGTTCACGTTGTGCGCATGAAGCCTTATGAAAGGTAGTGACTGCGAAAGACACTTCTTAAAGAACAGACAAAAAAACTGCACTACTGGTTTAGCATCGGGGCGAGGCTCATTAAGAGGAGGGGGAGGCAAATGACGCGTGTGTACTGGTGGGACCAAAACGACGATAAGGGGATTTGGCGGACACCAGGTAGTGGAGCTCTGGCTGATTGAAGATAAAGAAGGCGATCTTGCTGTTCGGCTGCTGAGAGTCGCTGTGTCAACGTTTATCTGCCTTTGGTTCACACTGTACCGCGACAATATATATATATATATATATATATATATATATATATATATATATATATACGGGGTCGTTAGGCATTGAGACATCTCTAAAAATTTGTTAACGTCATTCATACCTTGAAATGAATGCTGTGAAGACGTCATTACATTAGTAAATGACGTCAGGAATATCTACAAAACACTAGTTGATTGATTTGTGGGGTTTAACGTCCCAAAACCACCATATGAATATGAGAGACGCCGTAGTGGAGGGCTCCGGAAATTTGACCACCTGGGGTTCTTTAACGTGCACCCAAATCTGAGTACACGGGCCTACACATTTCCGCCTCCATCGGAAATTGCAAGCCGCCGCAGCCGGGAATTGAACCCGTGACCTGCGGGTCAGCAGCCGAGTACCTTAGCCACTAGACCACCGCGGCGGGGCTACAAAACACTAGTTGCGCCTGTATGTATGTATACTACCCTGTGGAGTATGCAACCTATATATATATATATATATATATATAGCTATATATATATATAGTATATATAGATAGAATATATATATATAATATATATTATATATATAATATATATATATATATCATCAGCCTGATTGCGTCCCTTACAGGACAAAGGCCTCTCCCATGTTTCGCCAGTCAACTCGGTCCTGTGCTTGCTGCTGCAAATGTACACCCGCAAAACTTCTTCATTTCATCTGCCCACCTAACCTTCTGTCTCCCTAACCCGCTTGCCTTCTCTAGGAATCCAGTAGTTACCCTTAATGCCCAGCGGTTATCCTGTCTACGTGCTACATGCCCGGCCCCTGTCCATATATGATATATATATATATATATATATATATATATATATATTATATTATATATATCATATAATTGCAGGGAATAAATTCTTGGACGCCGGTAAATAGTATGAATAAAAGACGACACACGTCGAAAAACAGAAAGGTTTCTTTACGTTTCGACCGTGGACCGGCCTTCGTCAGAATAACCTTTTTTAAACATCATAAAACAAGTACAACAATAAGACATGAAATCTATATGGCGCCCTGTATCCCACTCCTACTTATAAGCAATCAAATAACAAGTCACGACACGTGCACAAGGATTACTGCTGGTACAAGCCATAACATCTACGCGGTCACTGATGCAGGCACTGAGTTTCCCCGCTACTCTCATATAAACCGCCTGCGATTGTATTGAACTTAAAGATGAGAAATGATTCGCGCACTTCCCTGTCATGATGCGTCGGAAGCCAGACTCCAGAATCATGGCTCGAATGCTGTCAAATGAGTGGCCCATTGCGTAGCATGCTTTGATATTGGAAGGTGAGGAAGTGAAGAGATATGAGCCTTGTGATTGTTTAAACCGATATCGGAAGGGGTTCGGTTTCGCCTAAGGTTTCGCCTAATTCATGGATGGCGAGTTTATGATGGGAAACGTAATTGGCTTTCTTGGTTACGAATGGCTTTGAGCGATGTTTCGTAATGGCGAATGACAATGCGCACCAAATCAAAAGAAGCTCTCGAGAGCACCTCGTTCTACGCGACAACCTCAGAACCATCATGCTAGTTGTGGCGGGTTTTATGACAATGCGGAGGCCTTCTAGGTTACAAGCTAGCTTCTAAATAAGTTTTTAATGTAGAGAAATGCAATTCGCACCAAATCCGCTTTTCTATCATCAATTAATCAATCAATCAATCAAACTTTATTTCAGGAATGCATACATTTACATGAATAAAATTCTACAGTACAGAGGAGGTCCCGAAGTTAGAAAACTGTCGGGGGACCTCCGTTAGAGAATAA